>KB663688.1:2811592-2848134 GCA_000349025.1 Anopheles minimus
GGATATGAAGTTCACTGTACATTCCTAGTCGTTCCTAGAAAGCGTCTTTTAGTTCTGTTTATACACAGTCCTTCTTCAGATCCTTAACCATGTAGTTCTCACAAATAAATTCACCAAAATTGTGAATGTTGAACGATTAGTGCGACCAATGTGACCAATAGTGTCATGGTACAAACCAACTTTACAGCATGGTTTAGATATCAGTTTTATTCTTCTTCGGCTTAGGATAACGTTTTCTTTTGACCGAGTGGCGTTGTTTGGGAATCGTTGGTATTTTTCATTTAACAGTGGCCTACCAACATTCAAGCCATTATTGCACACATCGAGGTAATTCCTCGTTAGTTGAATTAATGAAATTATACCACACCATTCTTATTATAAGGAACAATAAAACAAATTTCGCACTATTGCACAGTGCTTGTATCAAGCGGTGTAGACCTTCGGTATACTACTAAGAATCATTACATCAGGCACAGTTTAAATCAAACAAAAAGTATTACTTTCCTCAAAATATTCAACAAATCAATACACTCTTTACCATAAACAACAAACAATTAAACGTTTCCGACTGCTGGGTAAATGTATTGAAAAGAAAATCAGCTTTTCCTTCACCTCGGAGCAATTGAACATGTCGGCAGTACATTTGACCCAAAACGGTTCGGTCATCTTTCACCCTGCATTCGCCCCCATCGTTAGAGCTAATGGCGCAAACACTTTTCGTCAATTTCACTTCACCGAGCGGCATTTCGTGCGAAATGGTTCCCATCGGCGGACGGATCCGGCCCAACCAAGGAAAACACAAACAATCCGCACAAACACGCGATGGCAAAACCCACCCATCCGACGAACGTTGGAAAAACAAGCGCGACCTGTCAGCTTCAGTTTGGGTTGTGGATCGTTAGACAAACAAATCATCGTTCACACTGTAGAACCGAAAAGAGCCAAACCAGTTTTCCGATTGCGAGGGTTTGCCGTCCGAAACCTCTGGCCAGCACACAGCCACACGCGCGGTGGTGATCGATGGTGATCTACTTGGTAAATATGATCTACTGTCCGGTGCGCTGTGCGTATGTGTATCTTTGCGAGCTGTTTGTGTTTATGTGGGTTAACTCCAAACCAATGGGCCGGGACGATCGGATTGGCACGCACCCTGGTAATGGAATATAAATGATTTTTTTATTTTGAGGTTTTTTTTTCTCAGTGCACAGCTTTCCCTTCCCGTTCTCTCTATTTTTATGGCAATTTTTGGTTCTAATAATTTTGCGCTTTTGACATTGTTTTTGCTCTCGAGGATTTAGTAGGAATGTGCCTGTTTTGACGGTTGCCTGTCAAAATAGACAGGGCATGCGGTGGATAGTAATTACGATTCTCTTGCGGATGCCGATGGAGGCGGATTGTCATTTGTACTCCGTTCGTAAGATAACTTATGGGTGGAGAAATTGATGGATTAGAATCGAACTACTCGTATTGGTAGAGAGAAATTCTCCCTGGCAAAACCCGTATAACGCTGTAACACTGTTTGTGCTACTCTCAACATCAATAATGAAAAGAAAATGTAAAAAGAGGAACCCAAAATACCACTCATAGACCGCTAACAAATAGCTTCCTAAGGTGCGTAGCGCGCATTTTCCGCTATGTGTGTTTGCGTGAATTTTCGTGCGTGACAGTTGTCGCTTTGCTGGGTGATAAATGGACCTACAAGCTACCGGTTTGGTTGAAAGGAGTTTGCGTTTCGTTGTCTCGTGCTCTCTTTCATTCTCACTCATTAGTTGCTTTAATTATTTAAATTTTTTCTAACCTTTTTTATGTCTCCCGATCTGTTCTGTCTTATCCCGGCACTGATGCTGTGTCATGCCGTTGTTAATGTTAATCGCTACCAGTGCGAGATTCATTTTCCATCCCCATTCGTTGAGGCGTTGAACCATTTTTTGGCTTCATTTGTTGTGGTTGTTTTCGAAATGTTTTACTCCCCTACTTTTCCCGGTGTCCCTTCCGTATGCAAACGCCTATGCAATCGTGGAAAGAAAAATGGAGATAAGCGATTTTATTAATACGACACTCTAACACGAACGTTTTGAACGCGTGTGAGAGGCAAAACAAAATTCGGAATGGAAAATGGAAACATAGCGAAACAAAAAAAAAACGCCGAGAGAAAATTCTGAAGCACAACTGACAGGTTGATATTTTTACGAGGTGACCAGTATTCGTTGGCTCTAATTTATGTTTCTCTCGTGCCGTTAGACGTTGGGAGATGAATGGGATAAGCGTTCGACCTATGTTATGGTAGCAAATTAGGGTGCAGTTTTTTAAGTTTACCTTTTTTTTGTTTTAATTTATAAGGATAAGGAATAAGAAATATACAAGTGTAAATTAGGGGATTTTACCTAAAAATGTCTATACTTCTAATTAAAAGTTAATAGAATATAAATTTGCAACAGGTTACACCAAACAAGCAATATAAAGAGTTCACGTCCCTCGTGTGCTTAGAGAAACGATCGAGTGCCCATCGAGGTCTTTCCGACCGCGATTATCGATGGCCCCTCACCTACTCGATAACAGTACGCTATGAGTGAGTACATCGAAGATCATTTATACACATTACATATAAGAAAAAATACTCTTTCCAGTTAGTTCAGTGAGTGAGACTACGCTAATTATACGACTACTCCTTTGCGTTTCAGCTCACTCACTATCTCATTAATCTATTGGGATTCCAATGAATGAGTCGCTTGTGAGTAAGTAAGATAGTTGGAAAAATAAAATCTCTAGTTGATACGAATAGTGAAATCATAATTCGTTTGTAGGATTTAACTCGTTCATTAACTCACACTGAGTGCTCACATCTCTAACTTTGATGCTGCAAGATGTGTATATCCGCTGAAGTTATAAATAAGAAAATAGAGTAAAATAGAAATTTTAAACTTAACTAAATATTTAAAATACGTATAGTTTGGTAATAACATTGAATTAAATTAATTCTTCTATTAAAATGTAGCGAACGTTAGAACACTTGATATCCTATCCGTAAAAGCAGAACACAGAAATTAGATACCCTGGGCGTACAAAATTCCAATATCAAAACCTCCAATGAACTATTTAAATGTTAGAAAGGGTTTTGTTATTGAGCATCAAGTTTGAAAACAGTCTGCCGATTAAAAATCTTTCTGTCTTTCTGTCTAATTTGTCGAGAATATGCAAAAATGTCCGACATTGAAAATGTGGTTCTTATGTTGCAATTTTGTTAAGCTTAAATCATTCAGGTTGCATAACAGCATGACAATAAAGGCTCAATACCTTGAATGTGAGGTTCGGTTATTATACATACAAGAGGGTATCTTATACATACGGTTAATGATCGAATGAACCAAACGCTTCTCGTTGTTCGTTCTATATTTCTCCATTTCGCATAATTTATTACTAACAATTTCGTTTGGTATAGATGCTACATATGGAAAGGCGAGGAAAGAATGACCCAAATTGCTAAAGCATTTGATGCAAGTGTCAGACCCGTTAAATGTTAATTTGATTGACAGAAGGAATATGGAAGAGAGTGAACTAGCATTTCAGCAAAAGCAATCAACCATCTATTAAAGCAGCACGCTTAACGAAACGTAACAAAAAAAAACCTTAATAAACTCAATAATATGCAAAAAATATAAAACCTCTGCATCCGGCTGAATAAGTAAATAAAAAAATAGTACACTATCACACTAAAAGGCAATAAGCTCCAAATTACTTCCTCTAGCAGCTGGACCAAATGGAACATATTTTTTCGCACTATAGAACATGCAAAGGAAATGGTTATGCTCACAGAGAGAAAGATAAATAAACTACGCGCCACCAAACCGAACCAAACGATCGGAATACGTACTTCATCATTTTCCAAACAGTGTCGAAATTCGAATTCCACGGGCAACATAATCATACTCGTTCTGCTCGTTTGTAGGGAAAGGAAAATCCACTGCCGGAAAAAAGCGACCTTGCACAGCGCGTGTGTGTGTCTGAAAGGTAAATAAACACTCACCATAGTCGAGACACCATGCAAGTAAATATGCGTTGGTTTTACAAGGAATTCTTCAGATTTCTTACGAATTACGGATTGATCAGTTTTATTTTTTCGAACTTATCTTACTCTTTTTTGTGGACATGCATATGTTCAAAGGAAAACCTTTTTCATGTATGTATAATAAAGAAAAGCCTATTTTTTGTGTCTTGCTTTACACCGGTAGCAACAGGTTTGTTTAATGTGCGTGTATAAAGTGTAGGGTTTCTCTGATGCTGTGTATTAATTTGATTATTCCCGTTTTTTTTCGCTTTCCATGTCGGTAGCTATCTTTCACTACACACGCTGACCGATGCTTTATTTATAGTCCGCGAAGAGACGCATTTTCAATCGTTCATCTACATTTGCAGCGAGGAACCGCGGAAGGTGGTTATTGCTTTGGTTTTATTTTTTTTACCACTGTCCACGACAGTACATTGGCCTCGGGTGAAATTGGGAACGTGTTGCGATCGATGGGTTTAGGTGTAGCTTTTGGCACATCGTTAAACGTGTTGGTTTTGGCATATGCCTTTTTTTTCTTGTTCTTACATGTGCCGAAAAACCAACAGAAACGTGCTGCCGGAAAATTTATAGTAGAGCGTTTAACGTGTAACCCGTTTTTTTGGGTTGGTTGAAGAAATAAACTCCTGGCTAGGAACATGTTTACCTTTGAAGAAAAATGCATTGGGATCAATCAACGTACTCAATTAGTTAAATTGTTGGTCGCAGATCATTTGGGGTTAACTTCGAGGTCATGCATATTTTATAGTTGATCCTTTCATCCAGTTCGTCAGTTATACTTTAAGTTCCTTATAGGTTATCCAAATAGTTCAACCAGTTGTGGTTTCATACGTTGTAAGCTTCAAATAAAAATTCTCCATTAAATAAAGAAGATCGTACGAGATCGTAACGGCGCGTAACTAGATCACCAATAGTAGGGCATTCGGTCGCCTCAAAATTCGCACGATACTTTCTGGGCTATTATTGCATTCATCGTGATAATTTTTTACTTGAAAATGCGTACATTGCTGCATTATAATCGATGACATAATCGATAAATGTAATACAAAATTTGGTATGCACCAAACCACTCCTCTGATGGATTACAGATTGAAAGCTACGGCTTTACATGGACAAAATAAAATCAACTTGTTTGCGATGGCGATATCTGCTGTTGACATGTTCCCTCTCCTTCCAACCCATTTGCAGATAATTTATTCGTGCGAGTAATGCGGAAAGAAGTTTCTCCTCAACGCACATACACGATTGATCGTAACATGTGCAGTAATTCCCTCCTACTGTTATCGATACAGTGCCAAAGCTCCCGAATACGAAGCTAAACAATGAAGAAATGCTAAAGAGTAGTTTAAAAAATTCACTTTATGTCGTTTTACGCGCTTTACGAGGATAGATACGATCAGGCCCGGCCTGATACGAATGGGAATAGACGCTCGCCAGCGGCGGTTGAGCATACGCGTGTCGCATACAAAATGGGACAAATTATGTAGCGCGTGGTGTTGCGTGTGACTGATGCTCTGGTGGGAGTAGTAGCGAGAGAAAGATCGGCAGGTTTGTTACGAATGTAATAAAACAACTCAGGGAATTATCACAAACAAGCATCGGGATGTTTATGCTTCACGACGGTGGTGGGTATAGGTTTAAGATCATTAAACAATTTTGACTTAGCTTTCATTTTCACAAACTTAGAAAAATTATCAGTTATAAAGTACCCATTCGTCCGTTGACAGCTAAAGAATGCTATTACATGTTAACTGTATGCTATTAATTTCATCTATCAAAATCGTCTTAAGGTAATCAAAACTTCCCAATGCAACATGATTTTTTTAGATGTCTCAATAATGGTCTCTACTGATTGAGTTTTTCGAGTTACGGGGGATCAAACAAATGCAAGCACTCTCATAATCTATACAGTGCCTGGAAGATATTGTTTTACATTATTGACATTTACATTTTACCAACAATTGATTTGAATTTGGTGTTTTTCATTTAGTTTTACTTTTGATAGTTAAGGATAGTTAAGTAGTCCAATTTATGCTAGATGACTTAAAAATGAGTAAAATAATTAATTACATTAATTAATAATGTCTCGTACCGTGTCAGATAAACTGTCTAATAAAGATGGAAAAAAATATTGTTCCGCATAACAAATTTATGTTTTCATGTATTGTATTATATACTTAGTAATATCATTTAAGTATAAAAATTAATCGATTACAATTTTAAATATATTTTTCTAAAATTGGTCATCCTTTTATTTAATTATATAATATTAACACTCTTTAAAAGAATTTAAATAATATCAAGACATTCCGTGCCAGCCTTCACTTGCAATTTTACACTACACTGTAAATGCACTGTTCGAAACACACGTGCTATGGCTACTTCCGTAGCTAACCTTATCATTCGTCGGTGGTGGGAAGAAACTCTCCCGATCGACGGTTTCAACAGAAACTACCAATTACAAGTATCCCACCATTGTGCAAATGCGCTGCTACTAAACTATTGCGATGGAGGAGGAAACAAAAAATCGAATGCGACAAATGTGCCGTAATGAATAATCGGTTTGCTTAAATTTAGTATCGTATTGTTTAAAACGCGCTCGTTTTGGCGTTCAGGCGATCAGTCGCATTGTACAGGTTTAGTGTACATCATCGTAACTGATAAATTTGGATAAGAAGTGAAAAAACCAGTACAAAATGTCGTTTAATGTGAGTAAATCAATTCAGGGCTGCAGTTATTTTAGCCACTAGCGTTTTCCTTCAGATTGTGTGTTACATGTGCTTGAAAATGTTAATACTATTTGTTATTGAAAGACACAAAAAACTACAACGTTTTACTTAACGGAACGCTTATTTAACAAAATAAGCAATTTAAATTAATAATCAAGTGCAATCATCCGTTTAAGTGCAAATGTTAATAAACGTATTCAAATAGAAAAATTAACAGATAACCAGGCGCCTCCATTGAAAGATCTCGGACTCGATCATTCCATTTAGCCCCGTCCTACCATTTTTTGTAGTAAAAATAGTTTTCTTTTACTGTTCCAATTGCAGGTCCTATTAATTACGACATCGTTGGCCATCCTAATGGCGAACTTGTCTGCATCGTTGGCTAGTGACTTGGAGAGGTAATACATATGTACAAGAGGTTAAACTACTTTTTAATTTTATATTAACAAGAAACGGCGTTCTCTTTCAAATGTAAAAACAGTGTAAATGTCTAATAATTTAATGTTTTGATTATTCAACTCGTATGTGCGCCGAATTCCACTGTACGAAAACATGAAAAGCACCAACGGATCGGGATAGCTATCACACATGAGCAGCATGACGCGCGTTAACACTGTTTCATCGATCAGACTAATGGCCTACGGGCATTACTAACATCCCATTCTCGTTCTTTGCTGTCTTGAAGTGTTGAAAAAAACAGACCTTTACCCTATGGTGCCTGCTTTACCCGAGTGAAAACATACCGTGACTGGCTGTGCGAAACGTTAACCATCTGCCAAAACAAACCGGAAAACGATCCGATACACCTATGCGGCTCGCCTAACTCCGAGGGGCCATACTAGTGAATTAAGTAAACAGTTAGTCGGTGGTATGGAGCAATCGATTAGTTTGCAATTAGGTTGTAAATTGGTTGGGCGAAGAAAACCAACCATACGGGCAGAGAAACACACAACATGTCCCGTGCCACCATACCATTTGTGCCGCTTCGAAATGGTACGCGAGTATGAGAGGGAGAGAATAAATAGAAGCAACAAGCAAAAGGGGAAAAAATCTTCCATAATTTACTGCAAGGGTGAAACGCTAATGAAATCGTTCGGGATAGCTTTCCGCGAGAGAAAAATTGGCAACGTGCCCATTATATGGGCGGGTAAGGGTTACCCAATTACTGGGATTTTATCTAACGTGGTTTAATCTTGACGACTGAAGAGTGATTTAATCTGTTCCATTTTGCCGCAAACGGGAGAAACGTTGCGAACGAAAATGGGATTACATTTTCCATCCATTTGCATTTGTTGAAGTGGTGTTTTGCGTTCTGTTTAGTATACATGCTTCAGGGAAATTTTGGTGTAAACACGAACGATGCTTTTAGCATTTTAAATTGGCAATTGATTTACGCTTTTTTCAGAACTATGTTCCCACTAATTTACTTTATGTCTTACTCTACGTCTTACCTTCCTCGTATTGCTTTAGCTTTGCTGCCACCGAAGCGCTTGCCCATCACCACCACGACGATCTTGTGCATCATCATTCGGATGCACTGCTGCACAGCCTGGGAAGTACCGACCATTCACTGCTACATCATGACCTTCATCACGATCTTCATCACGATCTTCACCACGATGTCCACCATCACGATGTGCACCATGTGCATCACGACCATGTGGTTGTAACAGCCGCACCACAACCGACTGGATTCTGGAAGAAGAAGCTCGTCTGGAAGCCAAGATGGGTGAAGAGCTGGCAGGAGAAAAAGGTGTACGTGGGGGTATGGAAGCGTGTCTGGGGACCGGTCCAGGTGACAGAATGGGTACCGATCCCGAAACCACCGCCAGGTTGGTCCCCACATCATTAGCAACGTTGCATGGTAGTTGTGGAGTGCGTGTAGTGCCTATATAGCTCAGGTAGACCGTAAGTGAATTCTTGTCCTATTGGTTAGATTGTACAAAAGTAATCTCGAACTTCGACTTTCAAACAGTCCTGTAAAGTAACCTTTTTTTGTATAAACAAACGAAATAAACAAAAAAAAACTGTTAGTGTAACAATATGTAGAAAAGTAAATTAATTGTTTTTAAATATAGCAAGGAAATTTAATGGACCAGTTGCTATGTTTTTCTTTCTTGAAAGTCCCTCGTACTACATTGATGTAATTTTACGCTCGCAGCTATAAATGCCACTACCTGTTTGTTTGCATTCCACCCAACCCGAGGAAATTATTATTTGGCATCTGTACCGACAAATTGCACCCTGAAACTATTAAGATCCGTAATGAGATAAATTCCACAAGCACCACACACTTCACAGCGCAAGATGGATGAAAACCTCGAGGGGAATGTTTTGTAGATATTTGGTGCGCAAATGCATGTTGGGTGCTTTGGGATGATAAATTTGTTATTAACGTATTTACCGCATGATGCATATTCAGCAGTGTATGTGCGCGCAATCACTCGAATACACAGCGAATAGATTGCAAAAAGAGATTTGGTTTATTTTATAACATGGTACGGGATGCACTTAAAGATTGTTTTACTAATTGATAGCTTTCTGTGGCAGTCATTCATCCAGCTTATCTTTGCTTAGACGAAAGGATGTTTTGTCATTGATATGGATTAAGGGGTTTTTGTTTCACACTGACCTCTAAAAAGGAATGTGGATTTTCGCTCCATCTGTTCCGTGCTTTGCTCTTCGTTCGATTCGTTTTCTTTCCTCTATAAAAGAAACATAATTTAAATTAATAGATCTTTGTATGCTTTCTTTGTCTTCTTCACGATTTTCACACACATCTTCCCGCTGCTCAGCTAGTCCATTTATGAAACATCTTACAAATTTTCCATTTTGGTTTAGAGACACATGTATGTATATCCGCTTGGTAGCAAGCTCATCCACAAATAGTTGACAAATTGCTGTTCTACTGCCCAGTAGTATTAGGCGCCACTTGCTGGATGCTGAATTGTTTTCACATAGGCCGTATAGGCCAAACAATGAACACACAGTGCAGGTTCAATGTACGATCCGCTACCTTGTTCGGGTTCGGGAAAAATTACACCAACTACTACTAACATATCACCGAACCTCCACACGGTAACACGGTAAAATAATAAAATAGTAATAGACAAATGGATGGGTTGTGTAGAGCCGATTACATACCGAATAGGTTCACAAATATCAAACGACTGCTCTGCTACTCTGGACGTTGGGTAATGGTTTTTATCATGTTTTTGTAAAATGTTCTCTATCGCTTTATCCGTACTCGGTTTTATGCTTCATTGTGATTAGTTTCTTTAGCTTATGTGGTTTGTCAAGTTGATGATAAATTCGTTTCCCTGCTACGTACACCAAAAATTTGTATTCTTTTCGTAATTTACTTTCGCTTCCGTTTTACCGTTTAGATTTGTTTCGTTCAGAGCATCATATGTATTGCATTGCTTGCTTATTTGCGTATTTCAGAGCGACTGTTTTCTCATGCCTCTTACTTCGTCCCTATTGCAGATATTGGTCAGCTGGAATTAATTAGATAAAACATAATATACTTATAAGGAAGAAAGAAAAACACATTCTTAAACTGCCCTGTAAATGAGTGTTACACATTTTATGATGACTTTTGTTGTTGTTGCAAAATGCTCTTTACAAACAAATAGGAGATCCAACAGTGGCTGGAAAGGAGAAAGAGGCTGGTTGGAAGGAAGAAAGCAGCCTTCCATATAATGTGAACCTCTTTTCTTCGATAGCATAGTGCCACCAAAATACAGCATGTTGTAGTAGGACAATAAAATACTATACTAACAATTGTAATACCGTTCGCGTATGCAGCCATTTCACTTGTACAACCTCCGTACAGTATTTCTCTTGCAAATTTGAATGAAAACCGCCACACAATTGTCTGCACTGATACCGCGGTTGCTCAAAATGAACGCGATCGTTCCGCCAGAAACCGGTAGCTTTGAGTAGGGTGAACAACTTGTAAATCAGGTTGGGCCAACTTTCCATCGAGCTGCCACATCCTCGTCGACATGCACGAGCGAACCAATAATTGTGGAGAAGGTGAACACGGGTATCCCGCCGCATCCCCGTAACCGCCAATTGTAGAAACGGGCAACGGTAGTGGCCGCGATACGGTTTGTCCAGGTTGGCTGACAGCAAAGAGCAGCGCGCGTGAATTTAGTCCGTCGATATCGAAAGGTCATAAATCAGGAAATCTATGAAGTAAATGAGAAACCTGATCGCATTAATTATCATTATCATCGATGAATTGACCAGAATTGCACGGTGGTGCTCTCGTGGGAAGAAGGCAATCATAGAGGCGTGAATCAACGGGTTGATGTTGGCATACGTTTTGAAGGTGCGTTTTGTGACATGTGTGTGAAGAAGAGTGTGTAGATTGCATTGAATTGAAGATAAGTAGTTGAACGGTGTGCACAATAACAGTACGGATGCAAAACGATGTGTGGATTTGGAAGATAGGGAAGGAAAGGGAACCCGGAAGTAACACAACATCGAACACAAAACGGAAGAAAAAAGAACAAGAAGAGAACGAGAGAGAAAGAGAAAACAAACGAGAGCAGCACATTAGATGGAACGCGGAAAAGGATAATGACGGGTTTACCTCATCGTGTCCTCTTTGTAGTCCTCCGGAATGACGAACAGATCAGGCGAAATATCGTCCCGGAACTCGAACTTTTGAAATGTGATCTTAGCCGACACCGTCGGCAGGATGGGGATGTCGATCTTTACCGGGAAACCGCTGGGTAGCTTCAGTGTTACGAATTCACGCAACTTGCTGAAATGCTTAAACGGTGCTATTACTTCCAGCACGTTCAACAGCATGTCTACACTCAGTGGGAAGTCTTTGCTCTGGAAATGTGAACCGAACAGAAGATAGAAGTAAGTATAACGTAAACAAGACCACACCAATCACTTCCACCAGCTTCCCTTACTCACCATAGCTACTGTTGCTTTAAAATTTTTGCTTGATTCCTTATACACTAGTTCACGACCTAAGTTAGGATACTGGCCCGGCTCAGCCGAAACGTACTCCTCCCAGGTAACCTCACTGTTAGGTGGTGGCTGCAGCGACTCTCTCCGGTAAATCTCTCCATTCTGATCGACCCCACCTTGTTGACTCTGGCCTCCCTTCGTCAGTGACTCCATGAGCGCTTTATTTTTCTGCAGATCATCCCGCGACAGATGCTCGCGCCGTTTGCGCTGCTCCAGCGTCAACCCGTTGATCGTGTAGAGATCGCTATCGTACTGTCCGGCCACCGTTTCCCGCCGATCCTCGCGAAAGATCCATCCCGATTGTGCTTTCGTAAAACTAATACCCTTGGTTGACATCTGTGCTGCAAGGATGTCACTCGACATTAGGATATCGACCTCGTCCTCAATTTCCATCTCCGTCTCCTCGTGCCGGACGTGCTGGTAGCAACGGCACTCATTGTCGAGCGCCGTCAACGAGTCCTTTGGCGGGTTTTCGCCTTTGAAAATAAACGAAATGTCGCCCCGTTCCCAGCGCATGTCGGAAAAATCGACCAGCGTCGTATCGAGCCGTATCGAGCAGCCGGATTTATGAATTTTACAAACATCCGAGGGAAGTATTCGTGAGATAAGTGGAACCCAGGAATGGAAATCCCACTTCAGCTCCATATAGAAGTCACCCATCTGTTTGAGGGCTTTTACCAGATTTGGTCGCCGTTGCTCCATTTGTTCGCGAGCCTGTTGTTTCAGTTTCCGGAGCAGTGAACTGACTGGAGACAAAACAAAAATCCCAATGTAACGTAATATTTTGCGGAAAACAAGGTACATAAGTTATCGATAAAAAAAAACTTACTTATTTGTCGATCTCCATACGAGATCGCTTCTGCTAATGGTGACCATCCTTGTGAATTTTTTACTTTAACCGGTGCGCCATGTGCAAGTAATAGGAAGATACATTCTAAAAATAATAATAGAAAAATTCATAAAAAACAATTACAACCACTGATTTGCATTTTTCCACAGCAACACAGTATAATAAGAACGGTTTTTGGAAATGGAACAAGAATGATCGTAAATCGTTCTATAAACTATTTTTAGAGTTCAATCAACAACATGAAAGCTTTTAGAAGCACATCCAAGGTGAATTAAATCCATCACGCGTAGAATGATTTATCACATTTTCGTGCTAAAAGGGTTACAATTTTACACATTTCTGTTAAAACAACTTTGCCTCTTTTCGGTTTATGTTTTAAACATAAATAGCTCTCACACGAATTCCGCAGGCAGAACGATACAATCCAAAGAATGTGAAAAAAAGAACTGTGATAAAGTTGTGGAGTCGATACAATGCAGGCAAAAAAAGGGCGCTCTGCATGAAAGCTTCCTTCGTATGTCGTAAGGATACGGTCGCTTCCTTTCAAGTCAGGAAATATAGCCAGTTGCGTGACTATAAATAAACAAATGAAAACCAACAGATCAGGGCGATTGATTGTGGAGTCGCAGGTGGTGTGGTGGGTGGGTGAAGACACCACGAGCCATCGAACTGGGCACGATGGAGGTCAGTGAGAGCGTAATCAATAAAGAAATGTAGGGAAAAAAAGAAACGCAAACGAGCAAAAGGAAGCACACCGCGAAAAGGAAATCAAGGATCCGGCTGGCATCGCACGTCCTTATATAAAGCCGCCTGGCCCTTTTCCACATTACCCTATTATGGCAACAGTTTGCTCGGGTTCAACATAGAATCATAACAAGGGACTGTTCTAGGGCGGACGGAGTGACGGAAGCAAACAAGCCGACGAAGGCGTCCACATCAAGGTTACTATAACGGCACGGGTTGCTTCCTTCTAGCTAATCACCTTTATTGCGATCATCGGCCACGTGCAAGAGTGGGACAAATCGATACAAAAAATGGTACAGACTGACAGGATGTGCGTGGTGTTGCAAGGAGATAGGGGAACAATTTCAATCTCGACACAAGCGAACCGTGGCAGGGATGAAATATGAATTAAAAAGTGGAAATAAATTGATCAACCAGTGATTACTTCACAAGGACACATTATAAAACCGCACGGAGGAAGGGCAAGAACTCGAACCGCAATTAGTATTACTTCTGTCTATTGCAAAGAGTCTATTTGGGATTGAACAAAAAAAATGGATATAATGTTAGAATGATAAAGGTTGGAGTAATAGAATAGATATGTTTTTTGTACAAACATGTTCCAGTTTTCCATAAAAACAACTGATAAAAATGATAAACTTAACGATGCTACGTCAAAGTTGATATTCTTTTTATCTTTAAAATTATATAAATCCACTATGAGTAGGCAGATTCGAGCGAAAATACAGCTAATCTACACGCCTCGAATGTTTCACCTTCTATTTCGGTGAATGTTTCGAATGACTAATATAACCGTAGTGCGTGTATGTATTGCCAACCGGTTTACTCTTATAACAGACCTGCAAGATGGACTTCTGCATACCGATGCGCTCTAGCCCTGTTACTTTGTCACCCTTTCATTATCTAATGGCAAGCGCTTCCATCGTAGGTAACAATCGGGGTACCCATTAGAAAACGATTCCTTCGAAATCAACCGTTTGCGAATGGGAGATATACATTTTTTTCTCCTGTGCGCTCTTCCACCACCAATGATGCCAGCAGCACCTGTCGTTCAAGCAAGTGTTCGTTACGATGCGACATTCGGTTGATAACAGTCAAATGAGATGAGAGAGTGTATGGGTAAAACGTTAAGGGTTTATCAGTTTCCCGCAAACGGTGGAATGTATGTGCCATTGTACTTCGGGGGAAATAACTATCAAAGAGGTATGCTTCATAGGTAGCAAAACATAAACCGAACCAATAAAGCTTGGAACCCACATCTAGTGAGCATTGCACCGCCGGTCTGTTGTCATGGGTTTTGCTTACTTTTTCGACAGAGCTACGATCAAGATGTGCGGGCAAAACACAGATCACTGTTATCACTCATCTGCACAGCAGAAAGTGCACCGATGCGTTTCACTAATCGGCACATTTCTTTGCAGACACGTTATGGAGCGGTTACGGAGCTTGCATAATATTGTTTGGTTAACTCTCCTTTTGTAACGTGGGCTTCAAAAAAAGCTGGATGATACGAATTTGGAAGTTGTTCATTAAATATTAATTTCACGATGCTGTGCTCTTTGCACGAGTGTTGGCAAATTGCTAAATTAGATGTATCGGGAGAAGTTCGCAGCGGTGGGTGAAATTGCTACTAATTTTTGTTGTTGTACATTTTGCCGCCCTCGAGATACGTCGTGGGGTGCCTGATTTGTTTTCGACATCCTCCTGCTAGTATAATTACCTTTCTTTCCTAGCATAACAGCCAAATGGAGTGGAGTGTTTCCTAAAATGAAATACCAAACAAAGTAGAGAGTTTATTCGAATAAACAAGCCGGGCTGCATTCGCAAGGTCGTACTATTTGGGTAGCAAATACCAGCCAAATGTGTAAACAATTCTTCATTGAAGGTTGCGGAATGGTTTGTTTAGTTTGTTCGAATGTAGCGAAGTTAAGTTAAGGTAGGACAAATTTTGAGCTGATCGTCATAATACAGACAAAACATTGCAAATACAGAAGGGAAAATAAAATGTTGTAACATTAGTAATTACCAATCGAGCCCACATGAACATGAACTTATCAAAGCGCACCGCGGAAAAAAAGTAGGCCCAGGTAAAATAGGTACCATTTCGCATCATTACGCGGTTGCGTGGATACACACGGAAAAGAAACTTATCGATACATGAATACGATTAGCTCGTCCCATTTGTCACCTTCCGCTACACCGCTGCAGCCGAGTGGCTGCTGTTTGCTATCGAATCAATAGACATTTGCAGCCCAGCCAACCTGCAAATGATTAAAGTTCGGGCAACTTACCATGCTTGTCTTTTTCGGCAATTTCGTGTGTCCGGAGCAGCAGCGACAGCTTTCGGGTATCACCGTTAAAGACGCACTCATGCAGCGGAAACGAGTCCGTCATTATTTCGCTGACTTCCGCTGCAATTGAGAGAAAACATTTTACTGAAACACACGCACTTTTCGCGACGCGCAGCAGTCGATTTTTTCTCGATCTCTTCCGTCGTCTTTTCCCTTCCGAATGCTACCTACCGCCGCGGACAACATTTTTCACCTTTCGCGATTGTTTTGGCTGAATGTCAAACTTCGGGAAAATGATACAACTTCGGCTTTTCCCGAGTAGCGTCATTCGGTTTGTCAGTTGACGGACTGGTGAAAATACTATAACAATGGTATGGAAATTTAGTACAGGATAAGTTCAAAAAACACCAATTGCAACCTTATCATTTAAAAAAATTAATTATAATACATTTTTAAAATATGCAGCACTGATAGCAATGGCCAAAAATTCAAGGCAAAAGAATAGAAAGAGCCCTCAAGTTGTGAGCAGATTTTCAGATTAGACCATTGCTCAGCCATATTGAATTTGAAATATTACATGCTACCCATTGCATAGCACCAGGCTGATGATGGAGGCAGTTAGAAACGGTTTAATTATGATTTCAACGCTTGAATTTAAATTCATCATTTTGAACGTCGGTTTTAAGCGTTTCATTGTTTTAATGTTTTCAGTTATGGTCAACGAAATTGATTGAACAGTACAATGGAATGTTTAGTACTTTGTATTGTAAATGAAAGAATGTTTTCATTTCCTCAGAGCGTATTGCTTAAATATAAGATTTTTTTGCAGAAAACTATTTAATATTTCAGAAATCAGTAACTTCTTTCAGAATAAAAAATCATAGCCTTTTCAATTTTTGCTTAAATCTTATCACTTTTGATTGAAGATATTTGTTGTTTATTGCTAAATAAACAATATAAATAAACAATGAATAAATAAATAAATAAATAAATAAATAAATAAATAAATAAATAAATAAATAAATAAATAAATTCGCATTACAATTTTTTCCTATGTTACATATTACATTTACCGAATGTGCTGAATTTATAAAAATCTTGCATGTATCCAAAGGTTTTTTTGCAATGTAATTGTTTCCTAAAGCTATTTTTAGGAGTAGATCATTCAATAAAAACTCTAAACTTTCGCACGTTTCCTACAATTTTTATTGTTAACTGCAATAAGTTAGTTATAATTCCAACATATACAAATAAAACGCTAAACAATACACAACCCGATTAACATAATATTTAATTTTTTAATAAAGTAATGTAGTAAAAAATGGGCGGTCCGATGGCAGATGCGATAACGACGCTGGTCTCACACGGAAGACCGGGTTTCAAATCCCATCCGGACCGTGCCCCCGTAGTGCGGACTGACTATCCAACTACGAGGTAATAAAAAGTCCCGTAAGCCGGACCGGAAGTAGCTCGTTACATCAAAGCAGAAGAAATCAATATCACACTTGTCTCGATCGCTTTTAAAAATCATATCATCAACGGTAGTATCTAGGCTTCTACCACGTAGCTCTTAAGAAGACGTCAGCGGACTGGATAATTGATAGTGCCGGTTGTTATCCTAAGATGAAGTGATGACCTTTCCGACACCAGTAAATCTTTGTTGTCCAATGTAAGTGCTTGTTAGAGGCCCTACAATTGTCCAGCAATATCGTATTGCAATATTGACTCGCAATTAAATTTACCACAAAGCGGATAGAATTGTTATTGTTTATCTTCTATTTCTATGGCACTACAACCTCGAGAGGTCTCGGCCTGCCATTTCTGACTTCCGGGACTTTAATTATACCCGCAACAGGATAATCAGTCCTGCGTATGGAGGAACGTTCCGAATGGAATTCGATCCTCGATTTTGCCGTATGAAAAATTAGCGCCACTATCTCCTTGTTTACCAAACGACCCCAAAAGGTTATTGAATATAAACCAATCAATTTAAACATTCTCAACTGTGTAATGATTTATTAAGGCTCAGATTAATCTCATAGCAAAATGGTTAAGTAATTGAAGGACAGGTTCAATGGCATATGTAGAATAATAAATTCGTCGAAACCGTTCACTATTAAATAGAATTGAAAAAAAGAAGTAATTATTAGTAACGCTTATAAAAAGGATCTGTTCTTTTCTTCCGCACATTAATAAAGATTTTAACTTACCATTTGAAAAAAGGCCTCACAATAAGGGCGCATAGAAAGCCAACACAACGAAGAGGAAAATCCTCCAATCTTGACTACCAAATAAGTTTATTTTTCTTCTTTTACATCTGACAATATATCTTATACAATGTAAGTAGAGTTTTTTTTCTGCAAGTGTATGAGTGTGTGTTTGTGTGTGTTCTTGATTTTCCTTTCCGTCAATGTATCTTCATTTGTGCTAAACTGTTCGAGAGGGGTTAATATCCCTTTACATAGTGTTCCGTTCATCGATTTGTTATTAAGTAAGTAAGTTTAGGGTTTGAAGTGTTGTTATCCATACGTGCGACTCCTACGTTAGCACTTTCATTTAGATGCAGTTGATTGATGGTGGAAGGAGCAACGGATGCAGGGAGTAGGTGTTCCCTTCACCTTGTTAACACGGATGAACATGTTCGATACTGCACGATATTTCTGTGTGGTTGTTACGTTTTGCTTGCAAATCTTTTTCTATGAACTGTTTCTGATTTTTACGCTCCTTTACTCGGTCCATTGTGTTGTGGTAGACTTGAAATTGCTTCTATGCCGATTGTGTGTGTATGTGTGTGTGGGATGCTTTTATGGACGTGAAACACAAAACCCATTTTCAACTGCGTTCTTTATTCGGAAACGATAGTAGAAAATTCGTATTCTTCACTTGGGCGTTTGATCATGTTGCGCTTCACTGCGCCGCATTCCGGTTCCTACAGCTAATAGTTACTTTTCACCATATTTTGTTTGTCAATTTTATCTTTACAATTTCGCGTACATTAAACTCATCAAACAATGCTTACAATAGTAGTAGTTGTGTTCAGTAGTTTCTGCTGTTCTTAGTGGTGTAATAAAAAGGGGTTTCTTTTTTTTATTTGCAAAAAAATGCAATAAAATGCCATCAAAGTAACGTTGTAGTATGTCACCGAGTAGTTAAAACAATATTAAATCACATTAAAATCAGAATCACGTCGATAACAAAACTAAAACTACAATCAAAGTCCGATTCGAAACAAAACAAAAACTAGCAAAACCGAAAAGAGAAACATTCGTCACTCAAACGATCATTGCATGTTTGGCGAGTGCAAATGTAGTTAGTGTACTTAATTAGTAGGAACTCTTTTTACCATTTTCGT
Source organism: Anopheles minimus (assembly GCA_000349025.1). Classification (NCBI taxonomy): domain Eukaryota; kingdom Metazoa; phylum Arthropoda; class Insecta; order Diptera; family Culicidae; genus Anopheles; species Anopheles minimus. Next base: position 2,830,614 of record KB663688.1, read on the forward strand.
TAGGTTTTGTGTTTATGTGTGTGTGTGTTTTTGTTTTGTTTTAGATCCTATGTTTTCTGTTTATTAGCACGTTCATCACACGCGGGTTGGATTGATTTGGTCTGCTACAAAAAACGGGATGTGTTCACCCGATGCCACCAACGACAGTGTTGAGTTGGAGCTCTGATTCAAGCGATCCTCACAACATGGTAGCTTCGGGCAAATACTATCCACGCTTCTATGTCTCCTGGGAAAACTCGAAACACTTCAAATTAACCGGAACCTGGAAGGAACTACACTGCACTTGTAGTAGTTGCAGTGTCCAACAGATTGAAATTTGAAGTGTTTCCATCAGCCAGTTTTCCTGCTGGGCTCGATCTATTACGATCTTGCACCACCACCAATCGTTGTCCCACTCGTAGGCTCCCTTTCAACTAAACGTTACAATGTTTTTTTTTTATCCATTCAATGCCAATTATCGGGAAGCAACACCCTTCAGTAAGGATCAGTTAAAGTTTGTTGAATGAATGCAATGGCTTTAAAACGAAACTAACAAATACATTAGAAAAGTACAAAAACATAAATAAAAACAATTATCCCTCGGACGCCGACCATTCCCCCATTTGCGATCGGGCGCCAAAAAGCAAGGGAACAGGAACTTTGTAGTAGAGGTTGTAGGTGTATTTTTTTTTGCACGGGTTTGTCTTGGCCTTCGTTTTGCATTGACATAGTAAAACAAGCAGTAGATCACAACAGTTTGCACGAGAGAAAAACGAAAAAACACGACCGAACGGAACGATTAAGAAGGAGGTACGCTAAGTACACGTGTTTTCTGCGCCCGGCTGCTGCTAGCTGTGTCGAGTAAGTGGTTGTAGGTAGTGGTTAGTAGTAGTAGTAGTAGTAGTAGTAGTAGTATTCGTAGCAATAATTGTATTACTAACGGTAGTAATAATAGTGTGTTATGTTGCTTGACATTTGACACATGAAAGAACGTTTTATTCGTCTCCTTCCCTCGGCAAGGTTTCTTCTGACACCTTTCAATTATTATTTCTTTTTTTGCTGCTGCTGCGGTCCGGTTTTTAAAAATTTTCTTATTTTCACTTCTTTAATGCGAGGGCAAAAGTAATCGTTCATGATATGTCGAGTCTTTCGAGTTCTTTTTTTTTGGTTTGTTTGTTCGTTCTCTTTTCTTATCTTCAACCGTTTTTTGTTTTGGCTTTTTGGTTTTGCGTTTGCGGTTTGGGTTTGATTTTATGTTTTTTTTTGTGTTTTGATGTTTCGCTGTGTGTGGTTTTACCGAATTGAAGTGTTTTTTTCTGTTTTCTTTGACTGTTGTTCTGTGTGTTTCATTTTTTCTCGTATTGTTTCAAATGTTGTGTCTTTCTTTTTACTTTGTTCATCGTTCTTCTCTTTTTCTCTCTCTCTCTCTCTCTCTCTCGTTACCTCTCAAATAGGAACCAAATACGTTTCGTTTAAAGTTATGTGCGGTTTTAGCCATTAATGTTCTTCTTCCATCTTCATGTTCGAATCACACAAACATACATGTTTCTTTTTTTTCTCTATTCAACCTAGTAAACTATTATTGTTGTTTTCGCGAGTATCAATTGCCATGTTTTCGCAACATCCAATTTTGGTATCAGTTGGAGTACGGTGCTACCTCATAAAACAATGCTTTCATGTGTGTATGTGTATGCGTTTGCGTGTGTGTGTGTGTGGACGTGCCGGGGAACTGTTTTATCATATATATTTTTTTACATTAAATTAAACATCACCTCTGGGGTGTGCAGTGCAATGTTAAAAATTTTAACCAAAACTAAATGTGTTCACGAAGTGATTCAAAACTCGTTCACAATGATTGATTGTTCTCTCAAATAGACAGTGTGCGTACTGTCACGCACATACTGTCTTTCGTTGGCCATGGAATGTTTTATACGATCCAAAAGCTCGTTGCAGTTGTGATCCGATCCAGCAGGTATGTTCTCTCCCCCATACACACGTGGTTGGTGGTAATTTTTTGTGAAAGTTCATGAGCACATTACACCTCGTGGTCGTATGTGTTCTTTATATGTTTGTCACTGTTTGGACCGTAAATATCAAGCTGAAGCTAACATCATCATTAGAGCTGTTATTTTACTAGCATACGCGTTAGGTTTTTCTCTATATACTAATGCATCGCATCGCGTAAATGAAATCGCAAATAAAACTAAACAATACACTATACCATTTATACATACGTTTTTTCACGATAGTACTGATACAATATTCTTAATCACGCTTAAGTTTTTGTGTGTGTGTAGGTGTGTTATAATGTGTGTAATATTAATGTAAATTGTCGCATACCCATTCTCGATCGACTCGCAGAATATGGGTGATGCATTATAGGAACTTTTCATCAGTTAGTGCTACCGCTTAGCCACTATCTATTTCTACCCATCGCCACCTCATCTCATCTCTATAAATCTAGAAAAATATTCCACATCGATTCGATCGGTACAATTGTCTCCTTTATCAATTGTTTCACTCAATCATCAATGGTTAATCATCATCCTTTATTAGCCAATCTTGAAACCATTTTCCTGTCGACTTCAGGAGAATGATTTGAAGTTTGTAGCTTTACTTTGAAATGTCTGTTTTTTCACAACGAAAGAGACAGAAGGATAAAGTGCTTCCTCGCATATATTTAGCATAGTATCCCTTTGTTTGTTTCATTTCCATTCAATGATCGCACATTTAATTACATTGCACATTGGTTTTTTTTAATGTTTTCTCCCATGCATTTGATCGTGTATCGTAATGCAAGCAGCGATCGAACGCACTCGACCACTTGCTTTGATTCGAGAAGAATCAGGGGAAAGAAAAACACATTTCAAGGAAATAGATATATTCAGCGATTATGTATGAATGTTTGTTTTAACTTCCATCTATTTTATGCACTCGGTTATATTTTTTTGGTTGTTAGTTTTTTTAAGCTTTTGTGTTTTTTTTTGTTTGATTTTTTTGTGTTAGTTTTATAAAATATGTTCAAGTATATGGATAAGCCGGCTACAATAATGAAATACGCAATCGCAATGCTTATCTTGTTAACGGTCACAGAGCTTCTGCAATGGAACGGTTGTTATGATGTCGTGTGTTCCCGCTTCTGGTCCAAACTGTATCCAATCGACCACTGCGCAGTTCGACCACAGTTGGCCAATGAATGTTGCAATGTTTCGAAAATCGCCCGCATCAATTTAGGCGTACGTGGCATGGGAGCGAATCAAACTTCTGGTGGATCTTTCCACACAATTGCATCGAGCTGTCGTCAAGGGTATCTTTTGGGAGCCCTCGTCCAGTAAATGAAACGTTTAAAGATGGTATGGTACAGTAATCATAGATCCAGTCCTCGGTTGACGCTTCTGCATTCCGTCTGTTTCAAGTATCAATTTAATTACAAACACGCACACACACAGTATTTAGCATTTTTCGTTACGATTATTCGTGTTTTGTGCATTCCCTTTTTCTGCACATTTGTTACATGTCCTCCATCTTATCCATCACTTTATACATTTATTCATCAGTGTTTTCAGCTTTTCTTACGCATTAAAATCACGCCATTCCCGTTTCTGTCCGCGTGGATCATGTAGTGTTGTGTGTTTCTTTTTTCTTTTTAAATATTATTTTCATTTAAACGAACTTGTCTCAACTCCTTCTGCAGCGTAACTTGCTTAGTACTACATACTATAGTAGATTTCTAGGTCTCATCTCATTTCATTTTGAAGATGGGAACAAGCGAGGTGCCAAAACTGTTCTGTTTGCCGCGAGCAGCGGCATCTGGCTGTATGCTTGCATGCAGTTGTGTCTTTCTTTGGCTTTCGATTCCTAATAGATTACAGAAACAAACCTTTGATTCTTTTTTGATTGATAAATTGCACATTCTTAGGTCAAAATTGCACATTCTTAGGTCAACCTTTACTGCGCAGTGTTCCTAACGTCGAACAGTCCGGATACCAGCTTGTAGGTTCCGTTAACGAAAAAACACTCCGCCCAAAAGGTGAACCTCAAACCATGCAATCGAGTTCAATAATAAAATTAGTTTACAGTTTTCTTTAGCCGGAAAGGAGATAACGATTAGATAGGATAATTGGTTCAATGTTTTCGATTTCCGAATTTTACTGTTGTAATGTAAACACGTAAACACACAAGCATCAACCTCATACCGGCCCTACGGCAAACGTTCAGTCTCTTGTAACTTTACAATTTACATCATCACGAATGAGCTTCCATGATGTGTTTTGCTGCGTTTTTCTCCACATTTTGTATATGCGTCTTAAGTGGTTTCCAGTATGTCTTTCCGTTGTCCATCTTCCATTAGTGTGTGTGTTTGTGTGTTTTGTTTTTCACTCCCAAAAACATCGAACAATCCGGTTTCGGGATAAATTCATGCGCCTAAATAGTTACAATTATTACACTCTCGTTTATAACGTATATTTTTATCTATGTTTCATGTTTCATTTTTCTTTATTTTAGAGTAGGAACTTAATTGTTGCATTTCTTCTGTTTATCTGTGCTTCTCCTTTACATCGTTTCATGTTTGCTTACTTGTTTTGCGAGTGCAACGCAGGTCGTCTGTCGTTTGAATCGTGTTTGCGATGCAATTTTCTTTCCTTCCCAGTGTCTTCGCTGCTGTATGCAAATTTTCTCCGCTGGGATAAAGCGATGCTATGGGTCGTGTTGCATGCATGTTCGTGTGTCCGATCATTTCTTGCTCTTTTAGTGGTTGTTTGATTTTCTTAAAGCAATTTCCACATTAGATGGCGTCGTTATTACGTTCGTTAGGTTGTTGGTGCGCACTTAGTATCGTTGTTAATCCTTTAAGCATCATTCAACCCCATCTTTGTGTCCAGGAAATGGTGAACTAATATAAATTATCCCAAATGTTACATGAAACGCTTTCAACTGTTCCAAAAATTCTGAAAACAAACAACAATACAAGAAATAAATTTGTGTTACGAAAAACGGAAAAATAACATAAATATTCTTCAAGGGAACATCATTCGAACTTACCTCAAATAAAAATCAGTATTTCTATAATTGGTAGAAAATCCATTAGTGCTTCATTCTATTTCCAATCTGGGGAAAATGCCCACGCCTATTAGAAGCAAAGAAAACAAAAAAATGGAAACGGTTCAATAGTAAATGTTGAATGCGTCTGCTAGACATAGTACGAATTATAGTACCAATAATACATTATATAAATGGAAGGAAAACAAAACGAGGTCCGAATCGAAAGAAAAAGAGATTTGATAAAAGCAACGCTAAGAAAATGGCTTCCGTAATGTTTCGGAACCAATCTGCTGACTGTTCGCTAATGTTTTTCCCCTCTCGGTCTCGCACGGTGGTTGTGTATCATCGTCACTCTTAATTAAAGCAGCAAATTAAATGTCGCTCTATCGCTCTCATACGAAGGATGCTGCGAAGTTGCTGCAGCACGGTGTGCGAACGTGAGAGCGGTGGGAGTGAAAACGGACGAAACGGAAGTGTAGTGAGACGAGATACTCATTCGCTTAATGGTAGTGGTGGTGATGATAGTGGTTGAGAGAACTAATGGGAACAGAACGATGAGAACTGCAAAACTAGCCGGGCAAAGCCGAAGAAAGCTGCCAGTGAAAACGAATAAAAGAATAAATGAAGCAAAGCAACACGGATCGGTATGGGAGATGGAGAAGGAGCAAAAGGAATAGCAAGAAAGAGATCTCGTTGCACCACCCATTTTCATTTTCCTCGCTTCGTTTAGCGGCCTACTAAGTGAAATGGGACGAGAGTGAAGAAATGTTTACTGTGAGCCCGGGTGTGTATGTGTGTGTGTGTGTATTGGTGCGAAACAAAACGCCCTTAGAAAACAGGGAAGAAAAATCGCGCGGCATTTGCTGGATACGGTGTGGAAAGAAGCTACCCCTCTGAGAAAGAATGGAACGGAGAACAGTGTCTCCCCATTGCGGGAGATGTGTTGGAGACACCGGAAAATGAGCATCTTTGGCCGCTGTGTACGTGTGTAGGTGGAAGAAAGGATCAGAGCCAACCATTTATTTCCATCCGGCCGTCAACCCGTACGTGCGCTTAATGTGTGAGGTATATAATGAGATGAATATGGTACGGTGGGGAGATGAAGGATAGAATGCGGTGTCGGTGTGATGTTGGTAAAAAAGCGAAACGCAAACAAAGGGAGGAAACGAACGATTATACGAATGCTTCCTCCATGTGATACTATACGAGCTGTGGCACGGTATTAGTGAGCGAACGTTTAAAGCAGGGTAGTCGCACAAGAAAATGGGCAAATGACAAACGGTTTCACACCACCATGCAAGGAAGAAGCAATGTGTGGATGAAAACGCGCTCTCTTTGTACTAATTAGTAGTGCAGGCGGGCAGAGCAGGCAAACAACAGATTCTCCCTCAGTCGAGAACGAACAGAATACCCTTTCTGTCCTGGGATCGATTAATTTATGTGACGGGACCGAAAAAAGGGCGGCGTTCACGATGCTTGAGCTCAATGAATTAAACAACATAGTGAACAGGAATAACAGCTCACGGGGAAAGAAAACACCTCGAGATAGTAATTGGCTGATGGGTTGGTTGTGCTTTCCAGCATCCACGATGGTACGGAAGTAATGTACACAGGCGTAGACGACGTTGTAGGAGAAGTTGGGTATATAATTTGCAGAAATAAAATGGCGGACGAGTTGATGATGATTGAATGAGTGTAGTGCTCTGCTGATTGCTGAGGGAAAACGTATTTATAGTAATGATGGAAATAAAAAAAAAAAAACGTATGTTTCTATTTCACTAAGCGTGCTCTAGCACATGTGTTACATTACATTAAAACAATTCATGAATGTTCCGCAACAAGATTGGGAAAATATAATTAAATTAGGAGTATGATTAAAGTAAGTAGTGCAAATAAATGAAGACCGAGGGATTTGATAAAATTTACAATGAAATTTCCTATTGCAAATAAGAATATCCACGCTTTTGATGCGTTAAATCAAATTACAGGCGTAGCTACATGGATGCAATTAGTTCATTCAATACTTTTCTACGAAATAAATGCCTCAATTATCCCAAAACACTGACAAACTCATATGGGATGCTAAAAAAATTGTGTTATTATATAATCTTAGAGAGTAATAAGAATTTCAAAAGAGTGAGTCACTAGTTGGTGCATATAGTGAGTGACTTCAAACATGAAGGAGTAGCAAAAGAATGTAAAAGAATACAATTGTGCTAAGTTCTTTGAGGATTGATTCACTTTTTCACTTGCATTTACCAAGTGTGCGTATTTCTAATTTACATTATTCTATTTATCATTGCATATTTCATTTTTGCGCTATCCTCCAAAAGAGTTTTTATTGTCTTGAGTTATGCTAATATTATTAGATGGAGTGTTTCTAAATAAATAGAATGGTTTTTCGTTGTATCTACCTTATTATTTATCAGCATCACTGATAAAATGTCACTTTTATGAAGGCTTGAATAATAATTCTGGTAATAAAATCAATCAAAACACCATGCGCCAGGACTGTACGGCATCACGGCTACGACATGATGCGACAGAGTGATTATACTCATTGCAGACGGCATAATAAATGCATCTTGCGCCAGATCCACGCCATCCTACATCCATCCAAAGCGCTACAAGGATCATTCTCTACCTGCCCTCCTTAGTATCGCTCCACTGGATGCTTCACTGCAGCATCCCAACAACGGGTACGTTCGCACTCTCACATCGTACCTGTTTCGTAAAAAGATCGGCCAGTATGAACCGAAATACTGATTGTCAGCCAAGTCGTTGCTGGATTGCCTTGTACCGTTCGAATGTGTGCGCCTTCCTCCCAATGTTCCTGCAGGATGAAACGCCATGAGATGAGATTACGGTTCTTTGTCCCATGGTGCTCCTTTCCTATGCGCGCTTCCCGACCCTATTAGTCCATTAGTCATTCAAAATTTCATAACCTCATGAATAGCTCATGGAGGTGGTTCAATCCCAGTTTTACGGAGCCGAAAACGCAACCATCGCACCGTACACGGCACCGTACTGGTACGAAACGAATGAGTATAATTGAAAATGTTGAAAGTTTTCATATTCATCAATAGATTAAATATGAATGAACGCGCGTCCCGTCCGTGGCGCGGGACCATCCTTAGCCCACTCGTACGTAGTGGCCGACGATGAATTGCATCCCCATGGAGGAACCCAAGACCGAACGAACTAGACCCGCAATTCCAAGAAGGACCGGAAAGCCATTTCGGGCAGTTCGGGAATGGAGACGCCTGGTCGGTTGTTCGTTCGGAACGCTACCACACGTGGCTTTTGCAGCGGGAAAACACAATCCGTACGGGTGCTAATGGCTTTTGTGGATTTTGCTTTTGACTAACCCATCGGTGGTGGGTCTTCCGATGGGTAGGAACAATAACTGCAGTGGTAGATGCTCAGCAGATTCCACCCATTTGCTTCGTCTATATCATTTAAGTTTTACGTGCTCGTTCTGTGACGCCATTTGGAAGTGTAGCCAAAATGTGGGCTTATTTACATAAATGTGCATGTTCGTATTTACTGTTCAAGTAGCAAGTTTAGTCGAAAATGTAGCAACCATCATCCACGTTGGAGCGAGCGTAAATGAATGAAGTTTAGTTTAGGTCGATTTCCCAACATTTCACTTTACAGTCCACCAATCGTTATTGGACCAACGAATAGCATATTATTTTTACATGGCGATAATAACACCACCAACAATCGAGCTGGCTATTGCAAAATTATTGTAATTTATAATTTATAACGCTTCAACACCAACACCAATCATTTCCGATTTATCCCTTCCGATAAATGAACGATGGACCCGTGCATTTTTGGGAAGTACATTGTGTAATTTCTAACCACAAATGCGTGTACATACGCGAATGGTCCAGTTTAGTTTGGGAAATTATTATACTCTCCCGTTCTCCTTTTTCCTTTTCCACCCATCCACAACCAGTACCACAACGGACGTTCTACCGTGATCAACCGTGTACGCAACCACACATCGCTTTGTGGCAATTTAATTTCAAAACGAGTTGGTTTTGCATAAATTCAATTATCGACCATCATCGTACCAAACTAAGCTCGGTTATCATTGTCGAGTTTGTGGTTGACCGAGCAATGTGAATGATCGAATGCAGCCATTTGTTGTCATAGTGGGCCAAATTGCAAAATGCAACGAAAAAGAAAAACATGTATTATGCTCGTAAAGCGATGTGCATTTAACCCGTTTCGTGGTTAGTTAGCGAAATTAGAATCGCATGATAAAATGGTGAGGGCGGAACTTGTGCAGCGGAATAAATTTCACCACGCACCGTGCACCGGGCTGCACACGCGTTTGTGCAGCGAGCTGGTATCGGTTTAGGTTAATTCGTTCTGTCGTGTAATGTTTAAATTTACATTTTGTTCCATTCCCTGCCGGAAGTTGTCCAACAGGATATCCGGTTGCGTTGAATGATAGTTTCGTGTTTAGCTAATGCAAAATTGATATCACTGGAATTATATTTACATTGATTGCGTACTGTAGTTGCATGATGGTTTATGGGCATATTGCTACAAATTTGTGCAAATTAAAATGATTTACATTGTGCAGTAGATAAATGTGCAATTGATTATTTAAACCTTTGTATGTAGTCTTAATTTTAGTTTTGTAAAAAACAGCAGAACTAAAGTAGAAAATAATTACAATGAAACAAGTTGAATTTAGATTGTGCGCGATACTCAAATAAAGCAAATTAACTTAAAAAAGGATTTAAAGAGTAATTCTGCTTCTCTGGCGTATCGACCTATTCGGTTATTTCTGGCTTACGAGACTTTTTTTTTATTACCACGTAGTTGGATAGTCATAGGATGGGAATTGATCCTCGATCTTGCCGTGTGAAACCAGCGCCGTTATCGCCTCGGCCACCGGACCGCCCCCTCACAAATAGTAATTATTGTTACAAAAAATAATTTCAAATCTGTACACAAATGGTGTAATTTGTAATATTTGTTAATTATTTTCCTATAATTGTTTTTGTTATACAATAAATTGAACAAATAATTTCAATAGCAACACAATACATAGAAGTGGTCGTTTTCAAATAACTAATCGATAAGAGGTTGTTGCATTGTCCATTTCTGACCAGCAGTCCGGAACGAGGATGAACTTCCCAAAAAGATGCTAAAGAAAAACGAGAACTCAGCAGCGTTAGGGAAGGTCAGTGGCGAATTGTCCAAAAATTGGAACGACAGCACTCGCCAAAGTTGAACGACGGAATAAAGCAAAACTTTACAAAAAAAAGTGTGGACCCTTACGAGCGAAAAAAAAAACAAGTTGACGACAATGAGCAAGTCTTATAGTACAAATGAACTCATTAAAACTTTCGAGTGTTACTCTCAGCGGGTGTACGACTGCCACGTTCGGAAGGATCGCCAGGAAAACCCGAAGCGTACTTTAACCAAGTGGATGTATATTTTTCTTCCTGTGTTGGTAGTTTAAGGAATTTTTGCTTCTTTTACTTTTTCTTTATGCAACTCTGCCCATTAGCGGTGGATTAATTTGTTGCTTTTACTTTATGCTTGTGCTTCATATTGTTTCGATCGTACAAAAAGTATCTCTTACACCCTCGTGCTCCACTCGTCTCGTTTTGCTTATTAGCATAATGTTGTTAGTAACTACTTGTGGTGCGGCAAAAAAAAAACCATTCCCATCGGACAGTGTGAGCCGTTAGCCGTCCACATTGTCAACCTCGAAGATCATTAACGAACACGTTTCTTTTCGGTTGCTCTCTATTGGCTTCTCTATTTTTAACCATTTCCATCCTAACTTTTCCGTTGTGGAAGTAGCTTTACCGAACACCTCTCGCTCTATCGCAAGCATTTTGCAAGAAGCCCCATTGAGTTCCAATATTCAAACGTGAATTTGCGTTTGCAGCTTCCCTTTTCTGTACCCACCAACCCTGCCCTGCTGCTCACCGACACTTTTGATTGCCCTTTGACCCTTTCTCCTCTAAAAGCTCCCTTCGCCACCTTCACCCCACTGCTCCACGTTCGTCTCCTTCCGATAATCCCTTCGTGCGGCATCGTTATCGAAGAAAAACATACATATATGGGCAGCTCTCACTGCTTTACTCCCATTTCACTACCTGTCGTACCGTCCGGACGGTTTCGTAGTTAGGGAACCCGTTCCGTGGCACTCGGTTGGCAACGTTCGTTAGCGTTGTAATGAAATTCTGCCATGCGCCGGCATTCTCCGAACCGGCCCCCCTCGGTTTCTACCAGCACGGTGTCTTCGTGCATTTCCGGTTTCCCGCTCCTGCAATTTCCATGCTCATCGAAGCTTTACTTTCCACCCGCTTTCCTTCCTGTCCCCGTTTCCCTTCCCATGCTCCATCCGTTCGACGGTGAGCCAAGCAATTCGTTTTGCTTTGGCGTAGTTCAATTTCTTCATTCGATTGCCTCGTGCCTTTGCCGCGGCTCGTTTTACATTACGATTCCTTCTTTTTCCTTTACCATCCAGCGTTCCTGCTTGGTGTTTTTTTTTTGTTGTTGCTTGGTTGAGATTAGGTAGCTCTCATTTTGTTGTTTGGAAATAAAACTTCGCGGATATGAGGTTTCGATACGGCACCCGCTTGAAGGGTGGAAGCTTTCGTTAACGCATGCCACTGCAAATGGGCACAAAGTGTAAGCCTAAAGCGATGTTGTATGTCTTATGTAGATGAGCCCGGTCCCATCGGCTGCATACGTAATCGAATATACCGAAGGGTCACAGGACGAAAACGAAGAACGACACGTGAAAAAAAAACGGAATAAATAAAAACCGCCCCACGGACACGTATGGGAATTATGTGTTTGCACTCGTCTTTTGTTACATTCTATCATTATGTTGGGAAGGATTGTTGATAGAGCTAGAATCCTTGAACCCCCACAGGGATGGTTAATATTTTTTGTTTAATGCGTATTAGTAGTAAATAATTATGTCGCCGAACTAGAACACTTGACCAGGAAGTATCGAGAGCATAGTGCTTTGTTTAAGAAACATTCGCATCTCTTCTGTTCTTTCAGATTTATAAAAAAGTGGAATAACAGTATGTGAGGTTGTTGGTATAAAAAGTAGGAACAAAATATATATATTGGTACGTTACTTCGCGCTTGATTTGTACTCGTCCGTTCTGCAGAAGACTTTCCAGCAAACGTCAAACTCATTTTCTCACATCGTGGTACCGCGTGGCAAGCAAAACAAGCAGGAAAAGCACGGCCACATGCCCCCTTACCACACATATCCACTTGGGTAGAAGACACGTAAATAAATAAAACTCAAATTGAAGAGAAAGTTGAATAAAAATCAATTTACTTTCCATCTTCTAGCGCGGGCCATACGAACGTAGACGACCAACTCCCGGGTTTCCGGGCTTCCCATAGCAGCGGTTCTCTCGTTCCTTTACGGCTAATGTAAGGTGAATACGTAAGAAGTAAGCAAGGAAAAGCAAAAAAAAAAGAACCCCACACCTACGTTTACCATTTTCGCCCGTTACTTAGCAGAGGGCAGAAGCTTCGTTTTTCACAGCCTCCTGCAATTGCTGGTGGAAAATGTAAGTTTTTTTGTCGATGTGTGTGTGCGCTGTATGCAGAAGACAGCGGGGGATGTGGAAATGAAAATTGGTAGAAGCAAAAAATAAAGTAAAAGCATGTCGCACTTCACATATACACATACACACACACACATACTCTAGCACCCCATCGTCGTAGCAACGCCATGCTTGCCGAGTGGGAAGGTGAGGAAAATCGCAGAAACAGGGTGGGAAGGGAAATTTGCACACGCGAATTCAATTCGACGTCACACGAGATGGCGATGGTGGAATAAAAGGGTGTTCCCACTACACACTCGCACCCCTTCCACGGGTTTTCCATGGTAACGCGCGAATGAAAATCTCCCCACAACCCGCCGATCTCTTTTCCTTCGTTTTCCCTCGTTTTCCCTTTTGCTTATCGTAACCGGCGCACCGCAGAGGAGCTCGCTTGGTTGGAAGGAAGAAACGCGCGTTCCTCGGAGCAATAAAGAGCTTTCTCGTGTCACACACCACCCGAGTGAAGATGAAAATTGCCGTCGGCTTTCCATTATTTTAATGACGTCGTGTTGAGAGCGGTCGTGCTGGGTGGGAAGAAAGGTAGAGGAAGGAACACCAACGGGTGGGGTTGCAGATTGACGAATATATAGCGGCGCGTGGATGATGACTGAAGTTGACACCAAAGATGTATGTGACACTCCCCATACACATATACGTACGTGGTGAGTCTGTGTGTGTGAGTTGGAAAAGAAAAGCTCCCGATTTGCTTTGGTTTGGTTTCATTTCTGTTTGATTCTTTTTGCTCCGCTTCTTCGTCAGGAAGCGAAGAGGTTTTGATTGCAAATGGCAGTTTGGCAAGCGCCATCGCGTCCGCACACGCCTCCGCTACCTTCACCGTGCTGCGAAAGTGTTGGTGCAAAATTTGCAAAATTGAAAAGCGAACCAATAAACGGATTCCGGGCCCGGGTTGGTAACGAGGCAATATCGAAAACGAGTCTCGATTGAAATACGAGTGATTCGATGTGAAATCTTATTACCACTCGGTTGTTTGGTTGTTTGGTTTGGTTGAGGCAGAATGAACCAGCTAAGCACTTTGCTGGATAACAAACAACGCTGTGCGATTGTTTTTACGTAAAATGTATGCTAAATATGTTTTATTCAATATAACGAAAAACATATTAATAACATATTGATATGAAGTGGATACAACTATTGCGATAAATAATATTAATTCAGATTCACATAAATTAAAATTTTGTCTACGGTCTTGAGTCAAAGAATTCTTAGGTCTACGATACCTTTACGTTTCAAACTCATTTTACCTGAAGTTCTAGGTTCATTGGTATCCAAAAATAAAGTAAGTTAATTGAATCATGTATTTAAAATGTAATGTTATAAAATGTAGTGTAAACAGATTGTTATATTCAACAGTCAGGCCAAAACTCAGTATGGAAGAATTTGTAGATTTTCAAGACAGAATATCGTTCACTTGACACAGTAAAACACGAACTTTTCTACAGCTCTACTGAATGTTAAAGAAATTGGTTTAAAAAAGCTATAATAGATAAATATAAAACACTCAGCCAACAACCTATTGAAGTCAATCCTTTTATTTTGTGGCCTGCTCAAATGCCTCTAAAACGCACGATCGTAAACTGGGTAATGTTTGAATCACTGTTTAAAGGACACTGTAGACGAATCCGTAGCATTCAGCGAAACCCCAGACAGCAAAGTATCCAAAAGAGACTTTAAACACTTTTCAAGCACTTCTACGGTTGACCTTCGCCGAAATGATGCACAGCATAAAGTGATGTTTTACGACAGACAGAAGCGCTCTTCCTTTCCGTGATGCTGTTTCCGGAAAAGGGCATTTGCTTTTCTTTTTTTTATGCGGGATTCGATGGAAAACTGCTACAGCAATATCACTAGCCGAGACTGGCCCGCTTACACACAGGTGCTGACCTCAATCGAGAGAGCTGCCATACGTCCAAGGACGATAGAAGAAGCGTACTTCCCCGAGATTGATCATGGGACGTCATCTGCGGCGACGATGGATTGTTCCAAGTCATGCTGCGCAGCACCGCAGCACAGAATTCAATTCTAGGAAGGAAGAACCATCGCAAAACGACACTCACTCGTGGACTTGGGCTGAGGCTCACGCAGTCAGTCCCAAACGCTTCCGTACTCGGAAGCATCGAAGAAAAACCCGGCCTCTGTGTTCCTGCCATTCTAAAGCGGTTAACCTTTGCAACCTTTGTGTCGGTGTGCGGACGATTTTCTGACACTTGTAGAGGCCTTCCCAGGAGTACGCGTAGTTTGCTCCGGCTAAGGCAAACTGAAGGGTCACCGACTTTCGAGCCGGCGAAAAAATCGAAGGTGAACAAAAGGAAATGGCTTTAACTCGGCTGCTGGGTTGGGGGATCGTTGTACGGAGCGAAACGAATGCAGCGGAAAGGTTTTACTGTTTTGGTGGTGGTACAAGCTGAAGGTTATAGCAGCAAAAGCCACCCAGACGACAACGGTGGTCAGTGTCCGAAGCTACCGGGTGGGTTATCTAGCTGTGTACGAACATATGCTTTTGCTTGACCGCTTTGCTTGTCTTTTTTTGTTGCACCTTTAAGATACCTCCTCGGGTTCGCTTAAGGAAAGGCAACAGAAGCGAGCATATTTTGCCGTAACGTTGAAGATGGGTATAAAGCTCAAAGCATCTTTTTCTGACTAGCTGTCCTTCAAAATCGAAGTTAGTTTACTTGTCGTGGGCTACCAGATAAAAGCATTAGATCGATAGCATGTTAAAGATGATGCGTCCAAAGGATCTTTCTGACGGAGAAGACCTGCTTAAAGCCTCCGAAGATATCTTTGGCTGGGCTGCTCACAAAGTATGTATGGATTGATAAGCCGTACGCATCGAAATGTAATCTCATCTGAATGTAGTTCTATATCATATGTACAATAATTTCTTTTAGTTCTACATGCACCTAGTTTTGGGGTAAACTTGAATCCACCCTTTAAAACCTTAAGTAATCCTAATACAAAGTGAGCTTCGAGACGATAAAAAGAAAAGGATTCTGAAATTATCTCGATATAATTATAATAAAATATGAAAAACTTATACCCCCAAGTTAGATAACTGAAGCATCCAGGAATTTTACGAAATTTTATTAATCTTCTACGGTATTCGAAAGGAAAACTAAATAATAGTTGTGTTAAAGCCGTGCATTAAACCCGGTACAGTATATGAACTAAAAAAATATTGCGCTTAAGTAAGAAAAGATAAGATAGTGAAGAAATAACAGAAATTCTGAATAGAATAGTGCTTGTGAAAATATTTTTTTTGAAATGTGTCAAACACAAATTATAACTAAAAAATGGGAATTATTTATTCAAACCAACTTAACGGGTATGGAGATCTTTCCCTAGCAAATGATTTTATTTTAATTTCTGAAACGTGATGAATACATTATCAGCTCAACTTCCATCGTCACCCAACGTGCATTATTATTGTTCGCTTAGGATGATTTAATTTTACGGACCCGAGTTCCTCAGTTATCGGTCGGAGCATTTTACCATTATCTTTTTTCCTCTTTCAAAGTGTTTCATTAATCCCAAAACATTAAGCTCGAGTTGGGTAGCAAAAGCACGACGAGAATTACGTCAAAGTAATAATAAACCGAAGAAGCAATCAAATGGAAGCCATAATGAAAGTAATTTCCCCGGTCATCAGTTCCCGTTGGCGCTTCCCAGCCCACTGACCATCAATGCTGGGAGTCATTTCCACCGGAACCGAAAGGCAAAAAAAAAATCCGCTGTTCCACACCACAACCCACGGCGCTTTGCTTCTCTCTCTCTCTCATTCACTCTTGCTCCGCATACAACTCAACGATGATGGCAATGGAATTTAATTGTGTCGCCATCGAACGACTCTACGTTTTAAAAACAAAATGCCGCCGCACTTTGATTTTGTGCCGTCTGCACGGGCTACCCGGCGAAAGCCTTCATGCCTTGTGCTGTGCTGGAGTGGTTGTGGTATATTTTTTCACTCACTCCGAGCGCTGCCATCTTCCTTTCCGCACGGTTCAGGCCGACATGCAATATTAATTTCCGCCACTTTTCCGCAGCAATGGAATAACGCTGGACTCAGAACCGAACCGGTTCCCATTCCTGTGTCATTTCCTTTGGCATGACGTTTTTTTTTCGTTGCTCCCTTGCCGGAACATCCCTTTGGTGCGGGATTTCATTCGAGTAACGCCTGTTTCAATGGTAGAACCCATGATTTTTTTTTGTCTTTTATCTCTCAAGTTTTTTTGTGTATGTTTTTAATATCACTTTATAACGCTTGCCCGATGACAGAACGACAAATGGATGAAATGAGCGAAAACGGCTGCAGCGGAGTTCAGGAGGGAAAAAGTTGCCGGCACGTTCGCATTTTCACGCCAACAGTCCAACCAACCGAAGCCAATCCATGAACCCAGCAGTCGCTTCAGTCTCTTTATCTATCTGAATTTTTCTGATTCGTCGTATAATTAAATTGAATGGGGTGTTCTCGATTATGGTGCGGATCGTTCGTTCCGTCCCTGTTCCGTCCGGCGAAGCAGTTGGCTTGGTTTTGCATTTTTGCACAATTTCTTCGCACTTTGTTGTTTTTCCTCATATTTCTAACTTTTCCATCGGAACGAGTGAAACATTAGTGTTTGCAAGAATATTTTTTCTCGTTGTGTTTTATTTTGCGATATAGCTAAGGGTAGCCAAACGCGTCCGGGGAAAGTTGTGAAATTTGCACGAAACGGGGTGGACTTTTTTAACGGGGGATGTTTTTTGCCTTTCTTTGCCTGTTGTTGTTTTCTGCCATTCCGTTTTTCATACACTTCGTTTCTGTTAATGGAAGGATGTAATTTGAATTTTAGATGTACACACTTTTTTGTTGTTGCTTCGTCCGTCTTTCC
>KB663688.1:2850149-2862718 GCA_000349025.1 Anopheles minimus
AAAAAAAAACGAAATCGACAGCGAATCAAAATAACGAGATTGTCTTTGGGGTCCCTTCTTGTTCATGCCCAGCCGCTTCTCACTTCTTCGTTCCTATTAAAGGGCTAAGTCATGTTCCTTCACTCAATGCCATGCACGCTCGGTTTGCCAGTGTAATCTGCATATCCAAACATGGTCACAGGCTACGCATGAGCTGCTCTGATACTCATACAGTAGCCCGTCCCTCCCTGCAATCCACCTCCATACCGACTTGCCAGCCAGGCTGACATTTGAAGAGTGTACAAATGCTTTCCCAGTACAACGCTTGAGAAAATCGCTCTCGTTTTTCTTTTATTTTCAACACTAAAGGTCTTTCGTAAAACCATCTTACACACTGCGTGAAGGTATACATGGTCGCTTGGAAGAGATGTGTGTAATGTGAAGTAAAATTAATTGAATTCGACCGAAATCAACGGAATTCATTTCCATTCCTTCGGTTGACCGATCCCAGTATCCAAAAGGAATCATCCTATGGTTCCCGAAAACGAATAAATTCTCCTTTGAACAATACACACAACAGGCGAATGCCGAATACGCATGGGGAAATATGGTGTTGGAAATTAAATTTCACGAAAATGGAAAGTGGTTAAACCGTGTGGGAACAACCGGTGCCGGGGGGTCGATCGCCGTCTATCGTGTCCATAGTTTTAGCCCTCTACAAAATTCAGAGCATTCGTTCCAATCGGGTGGGGTTAAATAAATCTTCACAGTCAAGTAATACGAGGCGCGATTGAAATCGAACCGGAGTTCATCCTTTTTTTCTCAGCTGCGGTCCTTTCGCCGCACCAAGAGCAGTAGATGTGCTTCAGATAAAAAAACGATTAATCACTTCAAGCGAATGGCATGGGGGTTATCGGAAAGGGCTGTGCCAAAGCGGAACCGGAAGTGACAAACGATGGTAAGGGCAGAACGGTTTAGCAAGACTGCTTTTGCCATTGCAGCATTTTACAAAACTCGAGTCGGGGCGCTTCTCTTATCTTGATATCGATTTCGATTTCATCGCTACTAATCGTTGGGCTTGCGAATGCTCTAAGCGGCAGCTGGAATCCGGTTGAAATAACCGCTTCGTTATAGTAAGCTATCCGTTCCGAAGAATTTTGTTCACTCTCCTTTTTTAGGATTTACAATGATCTGATAAACACTTATTAGTAAATTGTCTCAGTCAGGTTTAACATTGAGCATTTATAAATTTTAAAAGTGTAAATAAAGTATTTATATCGTTATTTCTTATTCAATACAAAAAAATAAAACTTATAATTGCGTGTGAAAGTTTTCAAGTTTTAATTGATTAAATTGATTTTAAAAGTGATAACTTTTATCGCACAAAAATGGATGCACAATGCTGAGGATAATTTAACAATTGCGTCGAGTCTAATCTCTCTTCTTCTTCTTGGTTGGCCTGCCCTATCGGGCACGTCTGGTAGACATGGCCTGGTCTCCAATCCGGTCCAAAAAAAAAGTCTAATCTATGGATTACATATTTTGATTTGAGTTGTATGAACTGTTCCGACGATGTTTTCCTTTTTTCGCGTCCGTAATGATACTGACCATTTCCAGTTATCATTGCGCGTTGTTGTGTTGGAACCATCCATCCTACAGTTGGAAGGTACAAAATCAATTCAATAAATATAATTAGTTTTTCCATTCAATCGAGCATTGCGAAGGCCGGGCAGCCAGTTCAGTCCTCCGGAAACATTGGCCTCTAGAGTCCGAACACTGGAGTACACGAACACGGAACGGAACGGTACCATATAAAAGGAGTGGAGAAAAAGGTTACACGCAAAGGGGCGAAATTACATTAATTGACTTTCAGACTCCGTCATTAAAATTAAATACTAGCTTTACGTGCGGACTTTCACAATGAGTCCTCCCGTCCGAATGCTCTGTTTGTCCATTCTTTATGCGTTATGTAGGAAATGTTGCGCGATGGTTTTGGAGCCACCTGCCGGTAAGATGGTTCCATTCGGGGGGTTATTCATTTAATGGTGAAACCCAAGAGGTAATGTTCAGAAAAAGTAAACCACAACAACGTAGAACCGATGCGTTTAAAACCGAACCCGGCAAATAAAAGTCAAAAATCGATAGTTACACTCTCTGAAATGAAAAACATTGTTGTTTTGTTTTATATCACGCCATGGTAATTATTGCTGCAGAACAGACAACCAAAATTAAATAGCATTAAAACTTTTATCTGTTCAATACTATCCGCTGGTATCATGTGCAGGATGAGACACTCTACTGAAATAAATAATTTATGCAAACCATTTTCCGAAAAATAATACACAAGTTTTGCTATCATTTTTGCACAATGAACCAGTCCAACTATTGGGTAACAAACACGCTTTTAAAACACAAGTTTATCGTCCTGTATGGCCAGTTTTGGTAGAAAGTTTATGATCTTCACCCGGTATCATTAATAACAATGATAAACGATAAAAACTGCATCCGGTTCAAAGTTTGAGTTCCACGGTTTCGACCGCAGTATGGTGTGGTATGGACGGTAGCGCTTTATCGAAACAAAAAAAGGATGTTATGCGAGCGGTGAAAACTTTGTTTTCTTTTTTGCAAAGAGATGTAGCTCCTAGCGACCTCTAGCTCCCTCGGTTCTTAGTAACAGACGAATGATGGTACGGTCCAGAGTTTAGTCAGTTCTGATGGCATAGAGTCTCTGAAATGGTTTCCCATTGGTGCATAATTTATGCTTCATCCACATTTGTCCTTTCTCTTAGAAAGGAACATATAACCATGGAAAGAATAGAATAATCATAAGAAATAAAAACAGAAGTTACCACTGCGTGACGCTTCATTGTAGTGGGTACGGGATGGCAATGACTGTACAACGAGCTACAAAAACAAACTAAATGAAATCCAATGCAAACCACCGGTGTAAACCGTTTCTGGATCCCTGGTTCTAGGGTGCAGCGTTTGCCATTAGCAGAAGCTCCATTATTCACACGTTCTGCAGTGTAAATGCTTCATACTCGTATCTCGAGGTTGGACAGCAGAGAAACATTTTTCATTTGGTCCAGAAAAATTTTTTCTTGCAGAATATTGCATGCCACATGGTGCGCTGTTTTTGTCCATAGAACATAGCATTATTTTATAGATGTTCTTGCACGTGAATCTCTCAGCAAGTTGAAATGGTTAAATGTTTCTTGTGAAGGATATTGTTGTGACTTTACGATAAGCTTAGCATTTGCTTTAAATGAAATGCGGCTCCTAGAGACCACAAGCATATAACATAGTGGTAAAACTTCCAACGATTTGAAGTTTTAAAATTAAGCAATATTTTCATGTTCCCTCTCATACGCAAGATTGTTGGTTTATTGCATTAATCAAATGTTAGGATTAACTTTAATTTGATAAATTCCGTTTTATCCTAGAAAATTTGTGTGCCTTCTACATTCCGAGGTGTAGTAAATTTAGATGAATTAGGAACATACACAGATGTTTTGATAGGACACACTAGAATTGTCCTTCGGCTTCCATGGGGCCAATCAAGAGCTTTGCTCAGTTAATATGATCTCGATTACTGAGCTTGAACTATCTCGCGTGTTGAAGAACGAAAACGGAGCCAACTGTGTTCCATATAACTTCCTAACGTATTTTTATTTGTTCTCATTTTTTTCTCCCAATCCTACAGGATTTTAAAATAATTAGTATTATTTTAATATTTATTCTTATTTAAAATTTTGATAAAAATAATATGAAAAATTCTGGCTTTCGTTTTTTGTTAGTTGGTTTCTTAGGTCATAGAGACTTTGAGGCAATGGACTTTATTCGTCTCTTTTCCTTGATTTATATTTTCGCCCAACAGTGTAGTCCGTTCCGCGTTAGGAGGAATTGTCATGAAAGGAGTTCGCTATTAATATTAGTACTAGTACTACTATTTAATTATTACTACTACTATTATGAGTACTATTTAATTATTTTATAACCATGTATTAATAGAAACATCGATTATCACTTTAAAATATGTACATTCTATAATTAGATCATTTAAAAAATAGTAAAAAAAAGAAAATGCTAATTTCGTAACGGCGTGGGTCCTAACAGGCAAGTAAGCCCCAAAATAGGAAAAGTTAACGGAGACAGTAGGATTGGATTCAGGATGATATAATAAAAAAACTGTTCCTCAACGCTCTACCAATGGCTCGAAAAAGCTTATACCCTGAGAGTTTGACGCTTTTAGAGAGCAATACTGAAATATGGACGACAGATTTTGCCATCGTTCGTGTAAGTTATGGCCAGCTGAGTGAGGCGGCCGTACGACTTCGCTAGCATTCGATTCGATATCGCCATTTCAAGCCCTCGTTCAACGGTTTGGCCAACGGTTGCCAAGAAGGTAAAGGGTGACAAGAAAAGAACTTCTCCAGTCACAGTAGCGAATGCGCAAAATTAGTATGGCTTGGTTTGGTTTTTGGGGTTGGCAGAAAGTAGGTGGAAAATGATGAAAGATTTTATTTCACACTGGCGTTAGCTGTAGCAGCTGTGACATGTGGGCTGCATGGAGGTACGAGACGGAAAATTAGAGAAAAAGGAAAAGCCATCTTCTCGCCTCCTTCTAAAACCAAGCGATGGGTTGTGTGTGAGTGTAAAAGGCGGACGATACATTATGTTTGCAAGTAAAATTCTGCGTGCACACTGAGATGTAAAAATTGACGAAAAACAGGACGTGCACAGAGGTGATGGGGTCCCGGGTTTAGTGGAAAGTACGTGTTTTGTTCGGGTGTGTATGTATGGGAGTGGCCAAAGGGCGGAAGCGAAACGGAATGGTGAAGCGGGTGAGCATAAATATGAACATATTATGAAGGCTTCGGTAAAAGCATCGCTGCCAGCAGCAGACGTGCAAATATGTGTACGCGAGAATTCAACCATGGACTTTTACGAACGCCATCGCCCAAAACCGATATTCGATTTCCAGCTTCCACGGTCGCTGTCTTCAGTTCATGTTTCTGTTTTCTTTTATTTTCTTGGAGAGTAGAAAGTTTTGTCATTATTCATTCGACGACACACGTTCGCGTTCGGGAAGAGCACGGATACGTAGAGCCCGACGCAAGATTCGCTCCTCGCGCGATTGCGTTTATGGGTGGCTGGGAGAAACAAGCGGCTAGCTTGTATGTACGCATAATTGAAATCTCAAGAGTCAGCTTTCTCCATATGAAAATTGGTTTTCCTCCTTCTGACCCGAAAAGGACTAATACTACGGATTCTACGTTCCCGAAGCGAGAAATCATCGTCCCACCATCCGCATGAGCGTATCCCGCCACAGAAATATGAGAATTTGTTTTCTTTTCTTCACGCACATAAGAGCAATGATATGGAATATTCTAAACATTCCAGTTACCTGGAACGGTTCCAATAACAAGACGATGGTACATGAAAACCAACCAAAATATCGTACGTTAACTGGAAGGTAGTTCAGAAGGGTGGGATATTGTTTTTCTCGTCAATTTTATCACTTTTCTGTGTTGGCTATGTGTGTGATAATTTAGATTGGCAAGCAAAGTATGTCAACATGTGTAGCACAGATAATTCACTGTGAAAATTTTGCATTTTTACAACAAAAAAGGGCGTACATTGATGCATTTTATTAACAATTTACACAAGTTAGAGGATCTACAATTTGAATTGCAATTGGTTTTCAAAATAGTACCGGTTGTGACTTAAACTCGAAAAAAGTTACTTGTAATAAAAACGTTTATCCAACTATAAAATTAAAAGAAGAGCTCATTTAATTGTGTTATTTGCACTGTAATTTGAAAAGTATGATATTTACAGTATGGCGAAAGATTTGCAAGTTTTAGGAAAAACAACTAGCTCATTGATTTTTTTTTGCACACGTTTCTGTTATAGCTGCCGGGCAACAAATCGACATCTCATCGACCCAACTCCTGCCCAGGTGCTCTACCAAACGCATGAATAATTGATGTCCTTTCGGGATTTGGCCTTTCGGTTTCGGAATGAGAAACGGTTGAATAATTATGACACACTCTTTTCCGTCGTTCATTTCCGCACCAGTTCCCTTCTACGGGGACAGTCGTTGAGGGTTGACGATTATCGCATGCAACATCGAAAAACCATCGAACGTGTGCAACTACCACCGCCAGCCGAAGGGTTTTCCCGTCAAGAAATTGTTTGGGCATTGTTATTAGTCGTTGGTCGTCTAGAACCTCGTCGGAAGGGCTGTGCGTCGCTAGTGGAATGGATGAGCTGATGAGGTGGAACCAAGTAGAGGGAAGTAGCAGGTGGACTTGCAATCGTCTGTTACAAATGAAGAAGGAAGCACAGTAGAAGGGTATCCTTTTTCCCTTCCTGAGCGGTTTCTATTTCGCACAAGTCTGTGAAGGAAGAGTACCATCCTGTCATAGAGTAGCCGGCACCCTGCGTTAGCTCCCTACGATGATGGGTAGCTTGGGAATAGTAAAGAATATGAGGTTGTTTTGCTCGCTGAGGTACAGGTGGAAGACGAACGAGGCGTTCGGTAGCATATTGATCGATTATACATGCTGTTATTATACATCGCATTCTTGGTGTGCGGTTTGGTCTTCGGGCGTGAACAGCGAAGAAGACGGCCCCGCGGAAAGTGGACACAAAACGGGGAATGGCACAAACAAGTCGCTCGTAAACATGAAATCACGTGGTGTAAAAACTCCGTGGCGTCATAAAAAAGCCACAGGACACTTGACGGTGACAGTTGCGCGAACGAACGCGTCTTCGTCTGCCGGTGGTGTATTCGAATTGTAGGTCTTCTGCTGTTAGGAAACGGTGGATTGAGGAAGGGAGGAAGTGATATGCTTAACGAGAACATGTTAGCGGCAAGTCGTAGTCGTTGTTTCTACTAGAGTGGAATTGGTACATTGTTGTTGATTCTGAGTTTGGGTGTACTATCGAAAATAAAGTTTGATTATAACTAAAAACAAAATTGTAATTCAATAATGTAGCTGCATGTAATGTTTTTGCTATTGAACCATACAAAAAATTCCAATGCTGAATATTAGATTCCAATAAGTACTGCAAAGTTAATCATTTATTTATTGTGGATAACACAACTATAAATTAAGTGTTTTTTTAATTGAGTTCGACAAACCACAATTTTCCTTTCCATTCTTTTAGTTCCTTTCTAGTTGGCTGTAAAGCCATGGGACTCGTTTTACTAAATATAGTTCATTAAGCATACTGACAATTTAGAAATCAGGGTGGGTTACCATTTCGTCATTAATTAAGTTTTCTGTTCATTGTTCAAATAAGTTTTGAAACAATGATAGTGGTTAATTAGTCAGCTGCAAAAAAACTAAAACAAATGCCCATAAACCACAAAGCATACAAGAATAAAAAGCTATCGACATTGCTTTCCACAATGTTTACGCAAACAAAAGCGTTTAAGACACATTATGTTAATTTTTATAGCTGTAACAACCAAAGACATTACGTTCCTTTACCTTGCATAGTGTGTTTACTTTTATAGGACACACTGCCACAAAAAAATACTATTAGTTAAGGCAGTACAATCGTACCTCAAGAATTGCCTGATGTACGGTGATGAAATCAGAAGCAAATCGCATCATGACAGCGATTGGTTTACGAGCCTCGATTCGGTTTCTAGGTCGTCGTTTTAATTTATTTACGTAAAATGACAACGGAAGCCCCCAATGAGTATCAGCGAGCGAATGAAAGCAGGAGGCTCTCGTCCTTTTTTTATTTTATGAGGATTTGTTTCTGTTTTCCTCATTGTTGCTGCCTCCAACTACCATCAGTTTGTGTATTTTATCGTACGTTTTTGACCTCTCAGAAGGAATCGTGCATAAGAAATGGTGAGGAAGTTTGATTGATTTTTGTGGTTTTGTAGCATGCCAGCGCCGATGGTTTCGTGCCTTCCGTGATGGTTTCGCTTGGTGGAGACTTTATTATCCGGTTCGGGTTTACGTTAGCTATCCTGAAGGGTGTTTTTTTCCTACCACCTCTTAAGAGGTTTCATTTAGCTTTCCCATAGCGGGGTTTAGTAGTTGTTGGGGTTTTTGGAACAGGCAATATAACGATTTGCATTTAAGCAAAGAAACAATTTTCGTTAAAGACCC
This sequence comes from Anopheles minimus, assembly GCA_000349025.1. Lineage (NCBI taxonomy): Eukaryota > Metazoa > Arthropoda > Insecta > Diptera > Culicidae > Anopheles > Anopheles minimus. Next base: position 2,858,267 of record KB663688.1, read on the forward strand.
TGTCCAAAGCATGACAATCGGTAAAGATCGTTAGAGACCAAATGAAAAGTAAAAGTAAAAAGAAAAACTATATTTGAATATTCCTTTTGGCATTTACTTACAACAACTGGAGTTGATCTGCAATACTTTAACAAACAGCCACTAAGTTAGATCAGCCTTACCTAAAATAAGAGAAGATGTACAAACACGATTAATATAGAAAATAAAGCAAAGTTTATTATGTTTAACATGATGATATATAGTAATATGGCGTTGCTTTTCTTTATGAATAAAAACATCACGATATGCTAAAGCTTATAACACATTGCTGGATACAATTCCCAATAAGAAGTGGATGATGAATTAAGGAGCAACTTGTGAAGTAAACTTGCGAACTATACAATTTCCCGCTATAAAATCCATGTTTTTATAATATAACAGGATAGGATCAACTCAAAATCAGTGCCGGTATTAGAACATTCTTCATAAGTTTCCGGCCACATATGATAGCATTCAGTGAAGAGGAATCTCGATTGAGCAACGCGAAGCAATAAAATTGTGCGGCACACGTAAGTAGCTGCTCGATATTCATGATGAGATGAAAGGATGGAGAAATGTATGAAAAACGCTTTCCTAGAACTTTCCTTTTGCATAGACGGGAGTGTGAAAGTAGTGAAAGGATCATTCCACTGCACCGGTATAATGATGTATGCAAATGTAACGTTGACTGTAGCAAAGCGTAGCCTTCGCGAAAAGGCATTCTCACGTGTTCTCGCTTCAGAATGCCTCTTGAGAGATTTCGTGGAACGAGAGTTTCGAAAGTCTCGGGCTGGAGCAGTCGTTCACGTATGCAGCGTATTCCGATCGGATATAACGTTCGTGTTTGGCAAGACGAAATTTCATCAGTACCATGCTTTGGATCGGTTTCCATCTTGCCTTAGGGGTAACTAGGAACGGGACACATACACACAAACCTGCGGCGAACAGAGATGCAATAATAAGTTTAAGGATTACCGACAAATTGCAATATACGAGCGAACATGTATGAAAAGAAAACAATTTTTAATAAAGTCGCCTGGCAGCACCATCGCCGGCTTAGCCGGTAGTTTCTTTTGCGGGGAGAAATTGAAGGTCCGTGTGATGTTTCTTTTCCACCTCTCCCTACTAGTTGCTCAGAAGCTTCAGAGTGGGAAGTTAATTTGGATTGAAATTTCCCAAAATTTCTTCACACTACTGCACACCTCCACACCGTATCAGGGCGAATTTTCCAGTAGAGGAAAACATGAGCAGAGATGTAAGTCACCAGTAGCTGAAAGCTTTGAAGTTTACAGAGCGGATTTTCCGGACAAGAATTTCCGGACAGAGGATTTGCCAACGAACCAAACGAGTGTGCACTGTGGATGGAAATATATTGACTACACTCAGCTAACAAGCTTTAATTTAGCCAAAAAGCAAATAAATAAGTACATGCGATGCAGAAGGAGGGCCATTTCTTTTCGGCTGCATTTTTGCACAGTTCTGAGTGAACGATTGCAAGCAACATTGACAGCACTTGGATGGATGGCAAAAACAACTTTGGGGCACTGGTTTGTGAGGGTGAAATGCAAACGAGGTTAAGCTTTGACTCACTTGCAAGCCAAGAAATCGCCAGGACGTGGCAGCTTTTTTCGAACCGGTGTGAACTAAGAGTGCACCAAAATCCATCCATAATTGACTTCGGGTATGGTAACAGAGAATGGCACCCGTCTGCTTTCCTGAGCAAACGATATGTGATGGAGCATTCTTGATACGTGCCATAGTTTATTGTTACAAAGTAGTTGAAAATATATATAAGTCAAGAAGGTTGTTATATTAGATTGCAGCTGCCTAACAAGAATATATCTTTTGTAAATTATTGTTGTTGTATAGTTTATATCACTATAAATGTTAACTTTAAAACCCTACAACAACCGCATCTCACATAAAAGATGGTCTTAAATTCAAATGCGTTAAGAATAATTCCCAATTTAATGGCTTAAATTATCAGTAATATTCGGAATGCTGAATGTATCAAGCTGGTAACGGTAAAAACAATGAATGACCGTTTTTATGCGCACTGTACTATGGAAGCAACTCTTTATTAGAACACGTACTAATGAAAAAAATTCTTCCTCCAGTCACGTACCGCGTGGGTCGTTGGATTGTCCCTAATATCGTGCCTTGCTCGTATAATGAACAATTTTCTACGCTAAACGATTGCCCGGAACATTAAACCATCTTTAAGCCACTTAAATACCGTCGTCATTATCATCATCATCATACTTGGCTCCCCTGCTTCATTTGTGTTATTCTGGTATGAACAGTTATTAAGGGTTGTGTATATGCGTAACATATGCTCACAATTCATTAACTGCCGCGAATCAGATGCAGAAGCAAACGATTATGATGGGCTCTTGTTAGCAATGCTGGGAGGTGCTACCGTACACAGACGATTCGTGTTATGGTTGTCCTGTCTTTCCCATTAGTGTCCTGCTTGGTGTCAAGCCCTGAGCATTGATCATAAAAGGTAAGGATTTTAACGGACTACAAATCGCCCTATTATCCTTTGTCCGCACGTAGCACGTAGATAGCTTAATTAAATCACTTCCGATCCGATAAATCATTTCATTAGCGTAACACCAAAACGGGTGCACACGTTTCAACCGGATGTCTTTGCTTCCTTTTCCGCTGTGCCCAGTGGTCAACGCGACATATGCATTTCCCAGGCTAACATATGCTAGTGATTGAAAACATAAATTATGTCGCACAACTCATGTGCTTCTGCTGGCATGATCTTATCAGTTTTTCCTCGTAAAGATTCCTTGCCTCATTTTCCCTGTTTACCGTGCACTGAGGACGGGGGGTGCGTTATGTCATCGAAATTGCTCGTAAATTACCACCAACCATGCTACTGAAACCGGACACTATAAGGCTGCTAATGTAGTAATCATGTTCTCAGACGCGAATAGTTCAAACGGAACCTGACTATGACATAAATTAACCGCATCTCCCATCTGGTGTGGGTGGAAAAAATAGGCTAAAGCGAGATAATTAGAAGGAAGAAGTTCAGAGAACGGTCAGTCTGTACCCCTACGAGTAAAAGCAGTTTGTCGCCAGTGGTTGTGGTGTATGGTCTGTTATTTACCCACCCTACGCTAAGCTACAGCCGGAAGATGCTAACTTCCAGCTGGACCGTGATCTTATCGATGTACACGCTTGCTGCAAGACAAGGCGTAAGACGTTCTTGGGCACCCTCTGGACATGTGGTCAACTAGTAGCCTCTCGAATATACGGTCGTTAGTGCTACCAAAAGAGCCATGACGATGTCAATGATGATGGTGATAAGACGTTGCTCAAATTACAGGTCGCACGTCGGTCGGCCGAAGAAAAGTTATCGTTTCGGTCGCTTGCCCAAAGAAAACACGGAGGTGTTGGGCCAAAAATGAGTGAAAACAGCAACCGTTTCGCAAACAGTCGTCCGAAACTACGCTTCAATGTCTGTATGTCGAGGGGATCCGAAACACTCACGCAAAGGTTACCGAAATTAAGATCAAACTGTTGTTGTTATTGCTATTTCTGCGTCGTGTGTCGTGCTAGCCTAATGTGTATGTCGGTGGCATCACACAAAAACAATTGAGTCAAGCCGCAGTCCAGCTGCACAGTCCATGAAAACCCGCTCCGATCGGCTGGAACAGCTTCTTCGTACCAGGAGAAAGGTAATGATAATTGAAAGAGGAGAGACATTTTCTACCATCCTGTTTTCCTTTCGGATTAGTATGTCCACTGAGACGGGGCGACGTGTATGTGCACTTCAATTAGCTGTCGGAAGTCACAACGTGAAGACATACTTCGTTACGGACGTCAATGCCATGCCTCAGCGTGTAAAAGGAATGTAAACACAAATGTATACACACAATCACACACGCACATTTCGCACATATCGACGCACAGCCCGGATGTACTGGGATCTGTTTTATTAAGACGCGTTGTTGTTTCGCTTCCGGAGGGTAAGTGTTGGTCCGTGTAATCGAAACTTGGCGCTACTACTAAACATTGATTGTGGATTGTAACGCGTTTTTGCCCACACGTCGTACATTAATTGGATCAATTAGTTTGTATTTTTGTCGGCTTTTATAAGCTGAACAAGTCAATTGCGTCAATAGTTGTGTTAGTGAGATTAGGTCAATCATGCGGTCAGCGGGTAATTAGATTGCGTGTGAAAAAAATACGTTGGAAGGGAAGCTCCGGGATGTGCCCAGGGGTGTACTATCAGTTCAACAGGTGTTAAGATCAATTAATTGTTCAACTGACTTTGAGAGAACTTACTCATGCGAATATTATGTGGAAAAGATAGGATTAGGGTAAACCTCGAACAATATATGTGCTTCTAACGGCAATACCTAGCACATTTCTATTAAATAACGCGACAATAGATATCCGTGAGCCATTTTTAAA
>KB663688.1:2877344-2893464 GCA_000349025.1 Anopheles minimus
ACGTCTGTAATGTTTTATTCACAAAACACATCTTCACAAGTCACCTTCTGGAAATATGATATGAAAATTTATATCCTCATCCTAGAATCACCACCGTCCACCTATGGAGCGAAAGTCCTTCCGGTAATGGTGTGTATGTGCGCAAAACATACGTTTGAAGGGCACGGAACGGCAATGGGTAAGTCACGGGTGGCATGAGATACGTTTATTAGTGGATATTGCCAAAACGAATTATGTGCTCGTGTTAAGGGGATGATAAGAAACTAATGGACAGGGCAGGCAGCAGGGCGTTCGCCAGAACGCAGCTGAAGGAAGATTGTGATTAGGTTCTCCGCCGGAGAGGAGACATATTTTTATGCCGCGTCTCATTGTGGGCCGGTTTTTTACGGGTTTTTATGTCATTGTTTTGTGCTCTTTATGCTCTCAGTGTGTGTATCGCCTCTATCACCACACACGGTAAACCACATAAAAGGATCTCGGTACGAGACAAAAGAAGCGGAAAAATCATTTATCCGCCGAATCTAGACCGCAGGCAACTTCAACGAAGACAGTTTTGGCTGGCACCGGTGTATGGAGCGAATGGAGCAGGAAGTTAATCTTAATTGTAATTTCATACCGCGCCGTAATGGGTCGAGCGGATGTAAGAAGTAAAAATGCTACCCAGCATTCGTCGTTTCCGAGAAACGGCACTGGAGAGACGGTTTTTAATATCCTTGGTAAGACGGATCGAGAATGGATTGTCTTACCAGCGCAACGTGTAGGACGGGAATGCAATTTATTTTGGAATTAGTGCAGACTAATGGAATCCGTAAAATATATTATGTTCAACAGATTCTGTCATAGTTTCCAAGATGTCCACTTTGTTGGGTTTTGTTAGTAATTCTCCTAAATCAGAAATATAAATATTGTTAAAGAATAATTTTGATAACACACTTCAACTAATAATGAGGCAAAAATTCAGTGCATTTGTTGAGAAAACCATTTCTATACAACCATTAATCATGGTTGAACGGGCATTCTTGCATTGGAGTCTTTCTATGATCCACATATCTACAGAAAGGGTGTGTCAAAACGAAAAAAATAAAACAAATACCAGTTGAGTAGATTCTTTTCGATTTGGCCCTTCCAATGCCATTCGTTCCCCAGTCTCAACGGTTCATACAATTACTCTGAGTAGGAGAAATTTTGCAATGAAGTTTGAACAAAACCAGCATGCCAACAGGAGAAAGTAAAATAAGTCTGCGTGTACCAATACTATGCTCACCCTTATCGCATGTGTTTTGTACGCGAGTTGAGATGATAAATATAACGTACGACTGTTGTTCCAGCTATCAGAGCAAGAAGGTACACTTAGATCCTGTTTTTTTTTGCTTTGGTTCTCATCTACCTACCCAATGTCGAGGAGCGACATTTGTGAGGAGTCGCACCGCCAGTGCCAAAAGTACATATCTTCCGACAGAGCGCTTGCTCGATATTTATTCTCTACGTATGCAAATTTATTCGCAACCTTCTTTACATCTGCGAGGGTACGATATATTAGATTTCGCGTCACACATACGCGCTTATTTGTATGTGCAAGGTTCGTGTGCAAAATTTACTTCATGTGATGTTTTTTTTTTCTTCTCATTCTTTCTTTTTAACATTTGCATCTTTTCCAATCGTCACTTTCTCCTACATCAACATTAATTTGCTTTGGTACTGCTGAGTCGAGAGATAATTTGGAACGAAAATTCGATGTTGTTGTTGTATACAAATAACATACTAGTAGAAAAAGTAGAGGATAGGTGTTACTTGGAAATATTAAGATTAGAATAAATAAAATTAAGTAAGTAAAGTTTAATATTTTACAAACAAACATTGCGAGCAACACATTAGTTTTTAAAAAGGTTCTTTTTAATTTTTAACACATTAATGGATGGTATAATTTCTTTTACGAATATGTAGTGTAAGAAACAAAACTGTTAAAAGGTAAAATACGATTCGTATAAAAAAGACAAGTACAATCTCTGACTCCTACATGGAAAGGAATTCAAAAGGAGATAAGAACAAACGTGTTCGTTCGAAAGTAGCATAACACGGGCGAAAAAACTCCTCTCATTGCAAAACGTGAGGAATTAAGAAAATACAGAAGCACCAACAGCAGCAACAGTCGGATGAAATTTCTTCCCGTATCCTTACTAACGAGAGGGCAACCATAACACGCTGGAAGGCATCGTCTGTATGGCAGGAGCAAGGGCGCAAGAAAAAAAGAAACGTCCTATCATCTCGGTTGCTCACGATAAGAGAAAGAAAGCGCAATTTAAAACGCAAATAACTTTCCCCGCACACATACACTGCATGGTGCGATGGTGTGCAGCATTTACATATCCACCCGCACACGGAACCACACATGCACGGGGATGTGTATGTGTGTTTGCACACTCCCACGGCTCCTGCACCGTCCACCAGCCTCGTACCGCACCGAAGTGCGCAAAGAATTTGGGGTTTCGATCGGAAACGCTTCCCGAACGGTCGGCTGATGGAAATGAAGGGACACATCGAAGAAGCAGTAAAAAAATACGCAAATGAAGAAAGAATGAAAAACCGGCAGCAACAGACGTCCGTCGATGGCAGGAAAGGTTAGGCGGAAGCGGTATGGAGCGAACGAATGAAAATGAAATACCAAGGAAACTAAACAGGCTCCGCGCACTGGTGTTGGAATACTCCTGTGGAGTCTTTGAGATGGAAAACCCAAGATGGCATCCTTCCACATCGGTTACTCGCTCTCTAGTTTAATGCCTTTTTGTTCTCCTTGCATTCAGCAGGAAAATTATCGTTGCGGAATAAAACTGTGTACAATTTTGTTCTCAATGTCTTGTAACGTACCGGACTTGTTTTGTGTTCATTTGGTTAGGAAAAGGATATTCGTTTGGCAAGCGTTAGTGTATATTATATTTGTTACTTTATTTTACGTGTAAATTAGGAAAACTCTAGCTCTGTGAGTGATAATTATATCCAACAAATTTTCAGAATAATTAAAGTATAGATTTGTTTTAATTTGTTATACTAATGTGATAATTTTCCAAACATTATGTTAAACTGCTTTAGGAACAATATACACCGCATTAACTTAAATAATTTGGAAACAAATGTAATATCGTGAATGAGAACGTTGTCACATTCCTTCCCCTCCGTATCTCAACAGTTCATCCACCTCAATTTTCCTATCTAGGACATTTTGTCCTTCCTCACGACGTAACATAACATAGGTTCGTGCGCGTTGAACTGAAACAACGAACCGAATGTACGAACGGAACCGAGTGCACACCATGTTAGCATATATTGTATTTTAATGAAAATACATAAAGATCTATCGATAATCGGGACCGGTAGAAAAAAAACTAAGGGAGAGAAAGTCGATACCAAGTCTCCGCTTGTGCTGTGCTAAAGGGAAAACCAGAGGGATGATCCCACCTCGTGAGGAGGTAATAAGGACGACCCCAGATCTTTCCTCTCACGCTTTTCCATGCATGTCCCGCTGTATGTCTAACGCTTATGCATGTGTATGTGAGTGTGCGCGCGAGAGTGTCTTTTTTAACATTCGATTGGAAATCGGTTTGCTTCCCTAAGTGTCGTTACACTCTCGGTACTCAGTATGTGTCGTTCTTTGACTCATTTTATGTGTGGTTGCGCTACTTTTTGTGGGTGTTTGCGAATACAATGCCGCCACCTTCTCGCTTCCGGTTTTGGAAGACGATTTTTTGTTCTTTTTTACGAGCCTTCTACTCTCTGCAACTGGCGTTCGGATTCTCATCTCAATATTCGGTTCTACTAACGAGCTCCAGCTGCGAAAGAAAGAAAGGACAACGGTCCCCTGAAATGTTTTAGCATATTCGGGCTGGAAGGATGGCGGTAAAATCTACTTTGCATACGTTCACACATGTGCTGCTGTCGGGCCAGTTAATGGGTGGGAAAATTCGCGGAACGTTTCATTACTGAGATACGGAATATGTTTGTCTACTCTTATTTTCATAAACTCACGCAACGTAGGGAAAATGTTTTATACTATTTAAGCACTCAAAATAAATGCAAATACATTCTTTTGTTTTATACGTGCCTCCAGTTCCTATGTTCATATTGACTGCCGTTCATATGTGTTTTCCAGAAACGGGAATCGGAAAACGTTGTCATTTAATATTACTTCATAAAGCGACCAAGCAAACGCTTCAAATGTGTTATTGACTTAAGCCAGAAAAATAAAATATTTTATTTAATATTTCCTGCTAGGAAAACGCTCCACAAAGCATTTTCTTTTCATAACTCAATCTGGAAACCTTGTAAGAGATTGCAACTATCGCGGATTTAATCCATCGATAAGAAGTCTCATTGTCTGGTGTCTGACGTTGCTCTTAGTTCGTTACGGTGTACGGCAAGTATTTGGTATTTTCATATCGCAAACAATGACAGATAGCTGTCGTAAACGAGAAGAGAGACATTGAAGGGAAATACCAACCTAAAGGGCTTAGCACAAGCATTACCCTGCAGATTTTGGAGTATCAACAACAATTAAAATCTTATTCTGCACACACTCATGCTTACGATCAGATATTACTTTCTTCTCAACAGTTTTCCTAGACGGTCTCATTATCCTTCTTTGGCGGATCAATGATGGATGAAATGTAAACAAATCCTTATTCTCGGGTGCAGATTTACTAGAGGGTGGATGTGTAAACGACATCGCGTACCCGTACTGCCTTGGAATCTTCTTTATCTCAATCCGTCCAGAAAATTCGGTCCTCACTCCAACGCACTGCTTTATTGTTTCTTGCTGCTCCTATTCGCTTGGAGATCTACAAAGTCATCGATTTTGCGGTATTCTTACAAACAAAAGAAGTTCATCCCTAAAAGAAACAGGAGCGTCGCGACGACGATAGTGACTTGTGTATTTTGCGACGAAAAACGTCGAATCGAATTTTACGCGAGCACCGAAAACCAAACCCACGAACAGGGTGAGTTTCGATAGCGGAAAATGGTTGCACTTCCGGCAGTAGCGCTTTCGGTGAAACTGGTACCAGAACGCCCTTTTGTAGAAATGACAATTTTCACCCTCGATTGAGTCTCGTAATTGTCATTTAATGTGAAAGCATTGCTTGTGAAGCACGTAAATAGATTCTAGCGCCGGAATTATTACGCGTTGTCGAAAGAACAAATCGTCCCAAGATTCGCTACCTATACCGGGTTGCATTGAATCTTGTTTACGAGTCATATCGTGCACGAATTGTTAAAGATTGTAATTGAATTGTTGATTATGAGAAATAAAATGATTTACGATTACATTCCTGTCAGCACTTGGTTACAGAATGAGTTATGAGTTACCTGCAATTAAAAGAAATAACAAAAATCTAAAATATTAAATGTACAAAATTAGCGGAATATACAGTATGTTAGCATTTGTGTACTAATGATTTGTTATATTCTTAAAACACAAAGTTTCAATAACGTAAAAGTACAACACGGTTAAAAAAACAGGGATATGTACCTAGCGTGCGCGGGATTGTAGTCGAGTGCCGATTGTGATTACACGATCAAGATCATCGGTGACCACTCAGGAACACGATAATAATCAATTATCAGTGAATGTCCCGAAGATCACTCAGATGTTAGCAATAGTGCACAACCGCAATATTAGTAATTATGTATTACGATAAAAACGAAACTGTGAATTTCTTTACAGTCTTTCTATATTTACCCTTGTTAAAGTACGTAACAATATTTTTACAAGTAATGACCAAACAGGCATCAACTAGTTATTTCCTATAGACGTACGGGAATAATCAATGCAGTTCAAATTTGACTTGTTACAAATAAACCAAATAGACTCATTCTTACATTGAGGTTTGTAGATTTGAAGATTCTATGTACGTCTTATATCAATCAAACTCACGTAATTCGGGCGAGTTTTTTTGTTGTCCCATTTTGTTTTGTTTTGTTTAGTTTTTTTTGTTGTCCCCATTATGAACGGTTGGGATTTTGATCCCGGTCCGTCGTAGAAAAGACTGGTGCCGTTACCACTACCAAACCAGGCCACAACTCATACCATAGTAATATATCGTAAACAGGTTGAAGGTTTGATAGAATCATTACTTGTTTTAAAGTTAATGGCCTTTTTTTCAATATCTCAAAAACACATTTCTTGAAACATGGTATCAAGCTCATTCCTTGTTCTAAGCATTACAACTATATTAAAGAAAGTGTGTTTTGATTATTATTCTACATATCCGCTGCTAAGGTGAAAAGCAAGTTCGATTACTGGAAAATAAAACCCACGAAATACAGACACCCCAGATCAGTTTTCCCCTAACACATCAAATCTGGTCAGTTCTTTGTTGCTTTAAGCGATACGGGATGGTACAGTCGCATGGCTCATAAATATATAAAGGGTAATCAAATTTGGGATGAAGCTCTTTGATTAGAATGCGCAAAATTAGAGCCAAATTGTTTGGCCACAACCACCATGTGTAATGTGTAGTATTAGGATAATGTAAACCATGTGCAACCGGCAGTGAATGCTTGACAAAGTATTCTACTTTCTTTTGGAAGTAGAGTTTGATCAACAACTAGAGATATGTATAAATACAGGAATAAAAAGAATGTTTATTGAAAAATGTTTAAGAAATAATGTAAGTAATAAGTTATTGTAGAAATTCTCTACATATGTAAACCATACTTTTACACCAATTTACTCGGTTCAACTTCAATCACGAAAAAAAAGATTTAAAAACAAAACTTGAAAGATAAATTAGTAAAACGAACTGTAAAAATTGCAAACAAATAGATCCCATCAGGTACACGGCCGTTAATGGATTAGCTGTGCATCAATTATGCACCCATGCAACGAACAAAACATCAATAAGATTGACATTTGAGTGATTTTCAATGTGACGAACCAATGCTTAAATTAAAGGTAAATTGCAAAAATAAATACAACAGTCGAACTAATGTTGAAAAACCCGCCAACATTCGGAGGTAAAGCGAAAAAAAAGGTTTATCGCATCCTCATCATAATCAAAATTTCTTCATTCAAACTCACTCAACCATGTACGCATACCTTTCCATGTTTGAAACATGCAAAACCCGTCCAGAGGTTTCCAGGTACAACCGGACTTTTTCAGTTGCAAAACAAAATCATACAAAAGCGCTCCACCAAACCATCAACAACGTGCAACATCTCCGAGCAGTATTTATCATGTAACAGGATTTCAATATCCTTTTTTGTTCGTTTGTTTCGTGATTGATTTCAAGCGAAGTGAAACGGTGCCAGGAAGATGGAAGAAAAATAAAAATCTCATTACATCTTCCCAAATGAAAATGATACGTATGAGACTTTTTCAGTTCATTTTATCAATATGATTACGGCATTATTATGGCGATGGCGCAGAAAAGAACAAGTAGGACAGCAATCCTATAACTATGAAGGGCTAGCTCTAGTTTCATGTGGGCTTGCTTCCATGCTGTATCGGAACCATCAATTGATAAAAGTTCGTTACCGGGAGTGGAATCCTTGCACGGAAATTTCTCCTTGCTTGGAAACATCATTTATGGTTCATGGCAGTGTGCATTATCAGCGGAAAAGATCTTAGAATCGGTCCGTCTTTCGGGTCACAGTCCCTCCGGACAGTCCCCCTTCGAAGGAAGCTGCAATATGCTAGCATCATCGGAAAATTGCGCCTAATTGGAGTACGCGCGCACAATGTGCAGTGTGGCTTGATTGTTTTTTATCGCTTCCGCAGCGGGCGCCATTTTGGGCGAAATTTCTCTCGTCTCATTTTCTGCCTCTATTCTCGCAGGGTTTTATATTTGTTTTTTTTTTGGGAATCACATGAAGGCCGAAACGACGTAGGAGTAGGATCGGTTTTATGACCTATTTTTATGGCAGCTCATAATCCATAAATAATTTTTAATTGGATTTACGCGACGCACCGTGCACACGTGTGTCTTTCTGGTATCGGTGTTTAGTTCCGAAATGGGAAGATATACTTGTTATTGTTATTCTAGCTTTTTGACGTTACTAACATTTTAGTGTTGCAGTTAAACAAAAGCACGGATTGGCAACTGAAGTTAAATATCAATAAATACTGTTGTTAATTATTCAGCATTAGTTATGGAATAACTGCAAGAGAATAAAAATAAAGATCATTTCGTGCATATCCTTGTTCGTTTGGAAAATTGACCGAAATAGGTGTTCAATATGCCTTACCACCCATCATCATAAAACAAAATTAGCACCAACAATGAAGGTCTTTGGAAGTGTCCAAAACTTTGTGAACCATCGCATAATTTGCAAACCAACATACTGTTGGAAATGGAGTAAACAAAAATAGTGTACAACCCATACAAGAAATTCAAACCACATTAGAAGAAACTGTAAAGAAAATGTATGCATTCTGCACCATCGAAAATGTGCATAAAAACTGCACCTAACGAAACAACTTAGTGTATATTTGGCTCCACAGCTCGACGAGCCCTGATGCGGTGGAATAAAAATGACTGACATAAATAACGTCAATTTATGCAATGCTTCTTCAGCGCAGGAAGGTGACTCCTTCCTTCCTGCTATGCAGCGCACCCACGAGCACGAATAGGGGTTTTCGAGGCGAAAGAAGCCCGAAAATCCTGGCAAAGAAGCTACATAATAATAAACGAACGAATTTAGCACACATCATTGCACCGGGCCATCGTACCCTGCACGCTCCGAGGCGGCAGGGCAGAACGATATAGCTGGTGGGGGGAAAGCAAATGCATCCAATGTATGCAGTTCATTTAGATTTCTATCAAAACCCGTATCGATTTCTATCATTTAAGAACGTGGAAGCGCGTTTGGTGGGCGGCGGCAGAGTCGAGGAATTATGATGCAACAACGAAAACAAATGCACCATACCCTTGCGATCACTGCACAATAGCACCCGTTTGGTGTTTAGAAAGTAAATTACTCGTCATAAAGAAAAAGTGCTTTGATGCAGTGCTGCAACAGCGACGGTGCATCGCTTGCAGGTGCATCGGACCGGTATCTGTCTGAAAAATGAACCTCTGTTTACAGGGATCAATCGAGGCCATAAGTAACAGTTCCCGCTTCCCGTTGCATATCCAAAACGAAGTTCGAACGCACGCGATACGTGTAATAATAAAGGTAATAATAATCCTGCATTATTTCCTGCATAAACATTGACCTCCAGTGTGGGTTGAAAGAATGTGCGCGAAAGTGGAAGGAAATGAGACACGGCGGAGCATTGGTGTCAAGGAAAAGCTTATTATGCACTTTCACGTATGAATGCATAAGGGAGTGGATTAGATTTCCTTTCCAGACAGGGTGGTTTGGCATTTGCTACAAAACACTTCCCTAACCCAACGCTTTCAACCGTGGTACAGAACAAAAGTCCTGGCGGTGGTGGCAATATGATGGAAAGCATCAAACGCGTGCCAAGACAAAGAAACTGATGGAGTTTTGGATAGAAATTGCAAAATGCAGTAATGAAACGATTGATATCTGAGGGGAAATATCAAAGAACGCGGAGGAAAGTAAAATGTAGTGTGTGCAAGCGTTCGTTCTTGCGTCTTCTAGGACCGCATAGATTATTGCACAGTACAAGAATTCAGGCACACGTGCCAACTTCTACGATAGGTTCGGTAAACAGATTCACTCTTTTTGCGAGAATGCGATGAACAAGGAGCATAGGCAGTGCAAGTGTGTGAAACAGAGGATGAAATAAAATAAATAAAAAGTAATGAATTACTCTGCTCGCGATTATGTATGAGTTGTCGCGGCATGACGAACAGTTTTGTATGAAAATTAATAAAATCGTCATTACCACCCATTGGGTTGTATGAAATTCGGAACTAAACGAAACAACAAATTTAAATACTCGCCATTAGCATCGCCGACATACCATGTCTATTATTTTTTGAGCTGCATAAGAGCTGAACGAAAGAAAAGTAAAACAATTCAGTGGAAAAAAGTGCATCGAAATGCAACGCACAAGTGTGCAACTGGGCACATTGTTATGACTGTTGTTACAAAATTGAATTTAGAATAGAAAAAAACACTGATAAATCAATGAACAATGAGAAGTGAAAACAGAAACGATTCAAGTTTGTTTATGTTTACTTTCTCCAATGCACTAAGCAAAGTAGTAAAGAAACGAAAAATAACTTATTCCATTTAATCCAAAACTATCCCCTGTCATCCGTCTTTCAATTGCAATAGGTTGAAATTCTTTGTAAATAAGTAGAAATGTTTCGGTGGAAATTGGAGCGAGTATGCTAAAAGGCTACGAAATTGGATTTTCGTATTGGACTTTGATGACACTGATGTTTGGTAAGAGCAAATGTGTTTTTCTACACGAGCGAAAATGGTATTTCTATTGCCGTTTCCATTCCGTTGAATTCCCTGAACCGAAACCATCGTCACATACCGAAAGCAGTATCAGAATGAATTGTACCATCGTTTGAACCAGGGGTTTGAACTTTCCCTACAAAATGATTTTCATCGCACCATGGTCACACAAAGTTTAGTGAGGTTGTGCATATAGTTTTTAGTTAGCTTTGTTCTTACATTTGAAATAGAAATACATGCTCGATTCAAATATTTTATTCGATCACGTGTTACAATTGTTTGAACTTAATTTAACTCGTAATGATTACAACGGAGCGGTCCGGTGGCCGAGGAGATAAGCGGCGCCGGTCTTAAACGGCAGGACCGGGGTTCAAATCCCATCCGGACCGTTCCCCCGTAGTGAGAACTGACTATCCAACTACGTGGTATCAATAAGTCTCGTAAGCCAGAAATGGCAGGCATGACCGAGTAGGTCGTTAGGCCAAAGAAGAAGAAGAAGAATGATTACAACGTTTATAACAGTTAAAATCTCTTTAAATTAGATTGCTCTTAAAAATTTTCATTATTTCCAATAAACTTACTATTTTGGGCGAACCGTTTTCAAGTGCGTTAAAAAAAGGTTAAGTTAGAAAGTTTGTTACAGCTAAATTACAGATTAGTAAACAATAATTCTAACTATAAACTAAATTATTAGTTAAAAAACTAAACTATAAACTAAATTATTAGTTTATAGTTAGAACTATAGTATGACATGTAGAATTCACAATTAAATTCCACGAATCTTAAGATGTCGCTGGTGACCGACAATGACCAATTCAATTCAAGCGTTTTTAGAAACTATTCCAAAACTGAGAAAGTAACGAAAAGAATTCTAATGTTAAACCCAACGAATATATTCTCTAAAAAACACAAATTGTTGAGATTGATTTTCAAATTAAATCACATATTCACCCACATTCCTTGAGTCCTATTTTAAAAGGAATACCTCAGAATCATTTCAAAACCATCAAAGATAAAATAAAGTGTTGAAGGTCTATAATTTATTCATGATTCCCTCAATCCTTTTCTATCCGGTAGGTTATGCTTAATTGTCTTCACGATACAACCGTTTGCCTTATTAACCTTCCCAACTGGTTGTAACGTAGCCTAGAGGCAGTAACCCTTTTTCTGCCAGATGAGCAAAAGGGAAATCATCATCAGTCGGACCATGATGGTCATGAAAATGCTTTACACCATCCCCGGTAAAGGATGTATTGGTTTTGGGCAAGAATATTAATTGGGTGCAATTTCCTTGATTTCTTCTCTTCACCATCAACTGCGTACTCCCTGGAGTTGTAAGTGCCGACAAATAAAAGGATCCTGATTAGTGTTGTAAGATTCTCTCATTCCCGTGTGCACACAATGAAGGAAGGCAAAAAATCAGACCTGCTACCACAGTACCTTATTATTTCGGTCTATATTATATTCTATTCAGCCACCAGTAGTCATGTTTGCGAGATTATTCCTCCTTTTAGCCTGGAGGGCTGGGCAAACGAGCATATTGCCCGAGGGGTTGATCAACAGCGTTGGTCTGTCGGCATGTCGGCGTGTTTAAAGGGTTGAAATATTATTTTAATTAGAATCATATTTATACATGCGTAACGGTTTCGTTACGGTTTCAAACTGGAGGGTTTTGTTTGGCTTAGGGTAGTATGGCACGTGTCCAAACTGGTCAACAAGCTGCACTAGATTGGGGTGTGACATAAGAACAATGAGCAATCGTGTAATGTGTGTTTTATGCAGTTGTCTTTTTAGGCTTCCAGGAAGTGTTAATCTTTACACCTTATACGTTGGAGTGATGATAGGAGCAATCGACTAAAATGGGATACATATCCACATGAAGTATGATGTCATGAACAATTTCAGATTTGGTACTTGATAAAATAACATTTCTGTTGCGGTCTTCTGTTATAATCTACCCTATAAACAGTTTTTTCAAGTGCAACATCATGTAAATATAAACTGTAAAACATTTGAACATAGTAAAAACGGGTTTTACTCACTGCATATAGCTAATGATATCTGATCTGTAGTGATAAAATATTTAAAAAACAGTAAAGAACCCAACACACATCAATAGACATACACGTCACAGCCGGACATGGGCCCTTAAGCTGAAGCTCACTGAAAGCCGCAACATTTTCGTTGTCTTTCTACGCAACTGGACTAACAAACGATTGAAAAAAAAAAGTTCTAAAACAACCCCGAAGTAGACTCCAAGAAAAACTACCACGTCAGAGTCGACATCCATAGCATAAGGTAAAAAACAACAACAATAAAACAACATCTATTCTCTATCCAACCCAAACAAACCCCTTGGAAAGGCCCCTTGATTTCGTGCGAGTGGCCATCGGCTACCATCATCGTCGCCAACCGACCAAGACATTCCTCCAGCACTTCCACACGGATGAGATGCTCGCACGGTTCGATGTTTATCTGTCCGGTCGTGCCTGTCACGTGGTTTTTATTTTTGGTTCTACTTGCTGAGAAAGGAAGGGACGTCAGCGTAAGCATTGACACGACCGGGATCGAAAACCAAAACAACAACACGGAAAATCGCTTCTAGGTTTGGTCCGATTTTCCCGCCCGCTTGTGAAGTGGTACGCAGAACACGGAAAGGAAATGAGCATTTTGTTCGTCGCGGTGCGTCCAGCTGGTTGACGAGTGTGAGAACAAAAACATGGACCCCCCTAAATAGTTAAACCATAACGTTGGACGAAGTGTGAGTGATATAGTAAGGAGATACCGGCTACACTTGAAAAAAAGGTGAAGGAAAAAAAACAAATGTAAACCCGGAAAAGAATAAAAGAAAACTCGGATCAAAAAGTCCTGTGAAAATGTTACAACGAGGGAAAACTGGAAAACTCACTTAGAAAGAAGCCTGGGAGCAAAAGCAAAACAAAACATGCCAACATTACACACTTTCGCTCGGAACACGAACTTTGCGTGTTCGTTATCTTTATTGCTACAATTGAACAGTTTTGTTCGCTGCCGGTGTCCTTTGGCCAGTTCGTTTGAAGCATGCAGGGCTGATGTTCGAGCACTTCCATGCGATTCTTTCAACGGAACAATTAAATGCCCGTAAAAAGCGACGATTACGAAGTGTGACATGTGAATTGAGCCAAATGTGTCAAATTGTTACTTTTAGTATTTGTTTTTTTTTGTAGAGAACTTGAAAAATAGATGAATAAATTAATGTTAAAAACATACCATTTATTCTTCCCCCAATCAAATTGTTCCATTTTTGAACACTTGCATAATTTTAAACTCGTTAGCGATATTCTCGTTTTGGTATTAAAGGTCCCTGAAAACAAGTATTACCACAACATTTATGTAAAAAGATAACAAATAATTTATTGTAAAATTACAGATTAACCATTACTATTTCGTTATCAGCAACTAGCAACTAAGATTTACAAAATTCCACTAGACTAATACGTCGACAATCGGTGAATGTCCTCTCAGCACTGTCAAAGTGACCCTCTCTCCATCCTTTGTTTTTTTTCTCCCCATTCTCTCTTCTCTTTAAAAGCCGCATTTCCAAACCGTCTGGGATGCGGATGCCGACAAACCGTTCGAACTGAACACAAGCTTTGCCAAATAGGGAATCGCCAACAAACCATCCTGACCAACGCAATTTCATTCATCCATTTCGGTTTCCACCTTCCGGTTTTGCGAGAGAAAACATCCGTAAAGCCCCCTACCAACGACAGGAAAGGTAGCTGTTCGGACCGGGTAGATCGCCGTTCTTATCATCTCAGTTCACCCGTTTCTCTAAACAAGCGTCTGCCGTTGTCCTTATTATGGGTTTCGAGTGTTGTAAATTTTTACGATACGCCAAAGACGACCGCTTGTGTATGCTATGCTGCGTATCCTTTCTGTATGTTTTTTTGCGTTTTAATAAAAAACGCAACACATTTTTACAAAACTGCCGATAACGATTTATAATTGGAATATGGAAAGACAATAAAAACCTGCAGCATGCAGATCGATTATTCGCGGTATTCTAATTACACTCAAAATTAATAGGGTGTTTCACTACGCCTTTTTTATAGTTCCACTGTACTAAACTTTTTACCCTAAAAATCTGTAAAATGCACTCACTAAGTTCGTCTGTATAATTTATAGTAGAATGAGTAAGCATTATAAGTGTTCTTTTATGTCCTTCCTGTTTTAACTTTAAAGGGAATTTTATGTGTTTTTTTTCACATATTATTATTCGAGTTCGTCTATAGTACACCTATGAAACAGTTATGCATCAACTATGTTAGGGTTTAAACCCTAACAAGGAAATGTATCAGTCAAAATGACTGGCCCGTTAGTTCTACTCTTAAAAAGCTTGGGAAATACATTGCATTTTTTGTTGCATTCCTTTAAAGAGTTTAAATCCTTTCTAGCTAAAATATTTTATATTTACCTCATTTGTTTAATTCGTGAACATTTACCATGATGCTAAGACTATGCCAATTGTTCTATGGGTTTTGTCTCATAACGATTTTTTACAAAATATTTGTCGCTTGTTTCTTGGTAAATGCATTATGAGGTTTGCTAGAGGATATTTCTGATGGCCGAGGCGATGACGACGCCTGTCTCCGTACAACAGAACTGGGGATCCAGTCCCATTTAGACCGTTCCCCTGGAGTGAGGGTTGACGTTAAGTCAAAAAAAGAAGAAAAGAATTCTCATACCATACTATAAAGTATTTAATTTCGCTTCTGTTATGAGTAATCAAGCATATAATATATTAAATCTATAAATAAATTAACAAACGATCTAATAAATCTAATACCAGCTCCTGTAATAAACTGATGCACATAATTTGGAAATAATCTTTCTATATATGTACACACTATTCCGATAGGTGCTTAAGAGGTTGACAAGGACAGTATCTTTATCTTCTTATCGTTGTGTCAATGCTCAAAGAATGAAATATGTACTTTCATTTACAACGACGAACTGTATGCACGTGTTCACTCGTATTTACCAGCACATCCATCCGAGAGGATGCATTTGTCTTATGGGGTTTTATAAGAAAAAATCTCCTCTTGTTACACTCTACCGTTTTGCCTCTCTGAAATGTTGTAATCGCTGTATGTGTGTTTCTTGTCGAGACCGGCTTTCCTCGTTGTCGCGTTGATTTTTTTTTCAAATTTTCAATTGCATTTCACTCGTCTTCCTTTTCCAGGTATATTTTGTTAATTTCTTTTTCACCGTATCTACCCTCCGGTTTGCGCATTTTCCTCTCCGTGTGGACGTGCAATGCTTCTCATATTTGTTTTTCTCGAAGCTCACTCTCGCACACAGTCATGTGATACAACAAAATTAAAAAATATATATATTTCCTTCCATCTTTCTCTGTTGTTCTCTCGCGTTCACTTCGATCTGCCCATTTCGCTTCAAGCTCCTGACAGAGGTGAGATTTTTTTAACCCTCGTCTTTGCAGTTCGTGATATCGATTTTTACCGTACATTTTTTACATTTCCAAGCCCTTCAACGGTTGCATCTAGGTTTTTTTTACACACATACTCTCGTTCTGCTAACTGTTGTCAGCTTTTCCTTCACTGTTTGTCATACAATGACTATCTTGCTCTACTTTCTTCCAAAGCCCCGCGATTGAAAAAAAAAGTTCTAAAACAACCCCGAAGTAGACTCCAAGAAAAACTACCACGTCAGAGTCGACATCCATAGCATAAGGTAAAAAACAACAACAAT
>KB663688.1:2893514-2908271 GCA_000349025.1 Anopheles minimus
GTGATATCGATTTTTACCGTACATTTTTTACATTTCCAAGCCCTTCAACGGTTGCATCTAGGTTTTTTTTACACACATACTCTCGTTCTGCTAACTGTTGTCAGCTTTTCCTTCACTGTTTGTCATACAATGACTATCTTGCTCTAGCTGCTTCCAAAGCCCCGTTCTTTCTCTCACTCTCTCTCGTGGTAAACCTGCTCTGACGATTCATTTTCTCAACCACCAACGACGGCTAACGGCTCACCCCATTAAATTCATCCATTTGCCAACATCTTTCGTTGCCCTTGTCTTATTTTTAAGGTTCCAGTTTTTTTCTTCCCTTTGTACCTCGGGCTCAGTTTTTTCTTCGTCTCGCGACTGGAAGTCCTTTTCGTAGATCCTTCTTCACTTCCACGCATTCATACCCGCTTCCTACGAATCTCTCACCGGTTCACTCACACACTTGCACATTCGCATTATATATGCAATAAATTACGGCGACCATTTGAGCAGTACGATGGGAGGGGGAATGATAAAGGAAGGTGGAAAAGAAGGAAAACAGTTGGCAGTTTTTTTTGACGTTCACTCTCGCGATATAATGAAAAAAAAAACACGAACCATAGAGAGGGTGACTAATACAAGAAAATCTCACTACGTTTTCCACCGGATGCTGTAGAGCACCGGATTGGCCTCACAGAGGTACGGAGGGTAGACGATTGGAAAGGAATCGAAGATGAAAAATACGATGATGATTTGTGGGGGCGAAGTTGGTTGGGTGTGGTGCGGAGCGAATAAAAATGTGAAAGCACACACGAACGCGAAACGTTAGAGTGGTTTTCGTTGTTGCTGTTGCTGATGCTGAAATATATATGAAATATACGCAACCAGCAACATTGTCTCGGAAGGCAGCAATTACAACTACCAAGCAAGAAATGGAAAAAAAATATTGATTGATTTTGAACAGCTATGGGAAAAGGCCTCATTTTGTATTCTAGCACTTTCACATTTTTGAATATTGATATATTTTTATGTTTCATTACCTTTGAATAAAGCATGTTAACTAAAAACATATATGAGAATTAATCAACTTATGTTAAAGTGTATTTTATAAAAGCATGATGTTAAAATAAAAAAATTCATTTAAATTCATTAATTAATCAATCCACGCTTTGTATATTTAAACTGTGAATTGTATTGAAGATCTTTAAGGTATTATTTTAGGAAAACTATAGTTAACTATACAACAAACGGTGCAGCAAAATAAACTTAAAAACACTACCCCTGTAATCAATTTTATATACTTCTCAGTTTTTAAACAATCACAACTATGAAAAAAAAACACTTAAAATCATCTCTTTGCAATTATATGCCATACAATATAAAACACATACACCTAAGGGCACTCCTTTTCATTTCCGGGCACCATCTTTCAGGACTTTCGATTTTTCATTCTTCGGCGACACGAACCGGTTCGTTACGGGCAACCAATTACAAGGCGCAGCATCGTACATGTGGCCTGATTTTCATATTTTGCGAAATCAAATTTCGCGCAAAATCTACACACATGCAACCCCGAACCCGTGTGCCTGCATATGTACGAGAGTGAGCAGTGCACACGATCAACATTTTCACTCCCACTCTCGTCCACCACCGGATGTACCATCCCTCTCCGGCTTTCTTCGGCTCATTTCGGGCTCATTTACTGCATACATGTGCTCGTACCATCAGGATGACTATACTAATGTTTCTACCAATACTAACACCGAGATTAGTCGCCGCAGGGCTACTACTACACACGTACGTTGCGGATCGTAATAAACACCAATGATAAGCTCAAGATTGTTTATGTAATTATGATTACATCGCGTATACTCTGGAATAGATGGAGAGGGATGTAGGAAACGCACGGGCAGAAGGAAGGAGAGCTAGCGATAGTATTTAACCGAACACGCTCGGAGTAAAGCAGTGGTAGTGGTTTTATGTTTTCCGAGACATGTCCCACCCGAAACGTTTATCCTGTTCGTAAAAAGGCATTTTTTATCCCTAATTCCGTGCTCACCCGATTCACTCTCTCGCACTCGTTTCTTGATATCCGGTTTTTTATGCTCGCTCGTACACAAAATATGCTCCCTCTCATCTTCGTTGCACAAAATAGCGCAACGGATTTTTTTCTGCTCCCTGGCTAACGATGTCAAGTTTCCCCTTTTTGTGGAGTTTGTTTTTTTCCACAACCAACATGTATGATTGCAAAGTTGGGGAAATTCTTGGCGGGGAAATGCCATCTGAGTGCACAGCAGGTTTCAAGAAAATATGAAACGACGGGCACGCCAGCAAAAAAGAAAATCCTTCTAAGCACATGGCAGTCTAAGGCCAAGCGGAAATTTCTTTTCCAATCTGTGGTCTTACGGAGGGAATGCCATTGAATAGATGCATACGAGGAAAAATTATAATTTTATCACCTTTTTGTTTAACAACGTCGTATTGTTCTTGGCATCTTCTTGATAATTAAGTAGTCGTGCCTGCTAGTTATGGCTAACGAGAATTTACACGTAGCCAGATATTAAGTCAACGCTGGTCCGGAAGGTATTCGATACCTGTTCCGGCAAATGAAAATTTGGAATTATTTATAAAATGCATTAAAAATCATTGTTTATTCTCTAAATGTTGCTATACTTTAACTGTTGATCGATTGCTTACAAAATACTTTGTCCATAATTGGTAATTCGAAAATTGGATAAGTTTGCAAGCGGAATATATTGAACATTTTCATATTAATTATTATACTTAAATTACATGATCCTAGAAATAATTCTTAGAAAGTAAATCCTCATAATACAGCAAGAAAAGCGCTTACAATGTAGGCGATATGGCAAAAACGTAAATATCGAGTTTGGTACCGTTTCATACACATGAAAATCAACGCCGCAGTTACAAAATCACTGGGCGCCTCCATTAACCTGTTTCACATATTCCATTATATAGCGTCTTTTATTTTAGAAAATTCAAATACAGCTAATACGTGACGAAGTAAATCGGAGTTCTTTACATTTGATAACAATGTTTAACAAAGAGGAAATTCCAAGCATAAATGTAGAGTAACTAAATATTTTATCATTTGGTTTTTATAGCTCTTGGTTAGTTAATTACCCTACAAGCTACAGCTGAAGGCTAGTTTTATAAAAATATGTTGAAGGAGTATAAATATCTTGGACTTTTGCTATCAGTTTGTTATCATTGAATCCGTAATTTTGTTTTGCATTATATTAAAAGTAACTCATCGTCTTTCCGCCTGCCTTTGCTAACGTAGTACAGCCACGAAAGAAGTGATCTTAATACGAGCAGGACTTTTTTACCATATCAGCACTCCCAAACTCTTCCCCTCCCTTTCTCTCTCTCTCTCTCGCGACCACCCGTCCTAAATTCCACCACCCACCACTGTGCTGAAGATGACAAGAATGGGCCAAAGTACGCGAGAGCGAGAACGAGAGATTAGCTGGTGATCAGACGAGATGAAGATGGGCATGTACACGAGCGCAGAGGTGTGCATGTATGTAACAAGAAGCGCTATGAACGGTGTTTGATATTTCTAACGACGTTGGCAGCTGGCCCGAGAATGTGATGGTACGGTGTGGCAACTAGGGAAATGGGAGAGAAAAAACGGACGAACCAAACAACAACAGCAACACACATTCATATGTGCCGGGATGCTGGGTGGCGATTGTGGGTGTATGAATTTGGATGGCAGTTTTGGTTTTCCTGTTTTTCCCCCTCTCGTTTACACCCCTGTTAAAAAAGCATAACTAAGAACCCGAGATTTTCCTTTTTTTTTCTTTATCATTTCTACATTTCCCCCAGCACTGCGCCATCCTTTGGCGAAATTTGCTCACTCGAATTTATTAATAAGGTGAGGAGAGAAAGAGAGAACACATTAGCAGATGTATTGCGGTACCGGTGGCGTCGGTGTACATATGTGAGCTAACTACAGGAGAAATTGTGAAAAACGTATTCGAAAGGAAGGAAAAAGGAAATAACAAGCGAAGAAAAAAAACAGGGAAGCAAATGTTGATTTTCATCAGGCTCACGGGGAGAGGGGAATGAGGAAAGGAATTCCGTTTGCTTGCACTCGCTCCATCATTGCTTAGCGGAATGTCACACGTACGCGAAGTGTGCACGAGAAAGTTTTGTCCCTGTGCCAGCAAAGACGCCGCCAACGGTGGGGAACGTACACGCTTACAAGATCTTAATGGGTGGTGCTCTTGGTGGGAAGAAGAACGACGGAATATGCTTATGGACTAAGCCTTCCGCCCTTCACCCTTCCATTATCATGTACGAGTCGAACCGATCGTGGAGCGATTTCGCGCGCGCGCTTACAGAAAATAGCATACATGAATTTATGTATATTGTCTCCCACGAATGGCATCGAACGAGTTTCCAACGAAAAAAATAAAATAAAAGGAGAAAGCATATATGAAGGTGGTGGAGAACAAGTGGTGAGGAACGCTGTTGGAAAATTGGAATTGGAAAATGTTAATGATGAGCAAGCCTCGGTGTGCGAGATAAGGGTATATGCAACGAGGGATAAATAAGACTGAGATGAGAAGAGAAGGAGAAAAAACATGAGAAAGAGACAGGGAGAGAGAGAGGATTAGAGAAAAGTAAAAAAGTGTACAAAACAGAACGAGACTGTAAGAGAAAGACCCCATTTTGTCACACCAACCGGGAAGGAAAATGAGTAGATTCCGATGGATTCTGAGGACGACAATGGCAAAGGATGGATATTGCGAGATGGCTTTCCGAAGGGTTTTATGTTCTTTCTTTCCTCCTTCACGCGTGTGGTGATTCGTTTTATTTCTCTAGCTGGTTGGGCCAAACGACGGACCAAGAGATTAAGGATGCCCATAAGTAGTCCACCCAAACAGGGCACTTCCTGGTGAGTGGCGAGTAAAGCGGGACCGTCGAATGAAATTATGCTAAAATCCACGTACCGTAGAATGCAGGGAAGAAAAACTTCAAGACCGTAGGTAAAATCGAAGACGAAGCCGGAAACTGGAGGTGTTGTGACACACGTACACACATTCCTACTCGAAGAAGCTGTCCTTTGCTAACTTAAATGTGGGCGTTTCCGGTCGCAGAATGACTCTGTGGTTTGATGGAGACCGTTTCAATTACGTTAATGAAAGAACTCGAAATAAAAGAAGCGGTAGTTCTAAAATTTAATTATAATTCTTATAGCATATGTGGCTTAAGTTAAGATTTATTCACTACATTATTGACATTAATGTGATCAATTGTCAATAAGTAAGATCTTAATTTATTTCAGTAAAATAATATAAGAATTGTGTGTTAAAGTGCACACTTCATCAGTGAAAATGTTAATTTCGAATAATGTTTTATTCACATTCATTTGACATTTAAAGTTCACATTGACTTTTAAAGATTACGGTTTATTTCAATATTCCCAAAAATATTTCTTTTGGAAGAACATTCCGTAAAAAAAACATCGTTTCCAGCGTTCGCTCACACACCATTTGTGCGAGAGGTGTTTCCAACTGCCCGGCACAGTGTATTGAAACAGAGCTTTGCCAAACCGGTTGATGGTATGTGCCACATTTTTATGTTATTGTATATCCTCAACGAGGCTTTACAACGAGTGCGACTTTGACGATGACGCTGAAGAAGACGTTGGAACCGCTTCCGATGACGAAAGCATCGTTTCGGAATGCTCACTCACTGTGGAGGTTTGTGAGTGGGTATGTGTGCTTTTTTTAGTGTGAGTATAAAACCTTGACCTTCGGCGCTCACGCAGACACGATGATTTTGACCAAAATTTCCCGTCCCCATCCGATCCGATCAGCCTTGGTGGTCCACTAAACCATACCACGTGGTTTGGCTATCGGGATACCCAGAGTAGCTGGGCAACGCTACGTTGAGGATCGGGTCGACTGCAGTATTCAAGTGTATATTCGTTTTCACACTGACGTGGAAAAAATGATAAACCAAATGGATTGCTATGTTGCAATTGACTTGATGTCAAACGGCTTTTAAGTATGAATGTAATTAACAAAGTACAGTAGTGTTTAAAAACTCTCAAAAGTCGTATTAATTTTAAAGATTCTGCGAACATAATTCCCATCAATTTTAATTACTTTCTATCCTCTATTCCTTTAATAAAGTGCTAGCTAGCTAGGTTTTCTTCATTCGAACTTTAAGTGTAACTGTTTGAGGTTAAATTATTATGTTATGTTATGATTTAAATAGATTACTAACGATCTTTTTACTCAAATGATTAACTCTGATTGCTTTCTCGTAGAGATAGACAGTGAGTAATCGAATGATATTATATATGCTACAACAGTTATTGCATGTAAAAGATTAAACATTGGATAGTCTCCTCTCGATGCTAATAACAGGTTCTTAAAATCGATACATACCTCGAAAATGTCGGCCCTTTCAATCATGCCAATCACAGCGCTATATTTCAGGGTTTTCGATTAGAAAATGCGCTTATGTTGAAATTAACCGCATAACCTCGGTGCGTTTTCATTCTGAAAACAAATAAGTAGACAGTCACAAAATAGAATGCAATTAGTTATGATGAAATGATTTTTTTTGTTATTGTATGACGGCCTGGCCGTATTAGACTTAGTTTACCACGTAGCAGGATAGTCAATCACTGCTACGGGGGAGCGGTCCGGATGGGATTTTGATCCCGGTCTGTCGTGTGAGAGAGCAGCGCCGATACCATTACCCCACCGGGCCGCCCCTATGATGAAATGATTGTTGTATACATAATGATGACCACAACAGTAGGAAAGAATAGTTTTATTTATCAAGTTTCGCCGTCCGTGCGAAATTAAAAAAAAAACCATTAACCCAATTTTATTTCCTGTACCACATTTCATAACGACCTGAATAAAAATACTTCTTTTCGTGGTGCTTCAACCTCCTAGGGTATTTTTTGGATTTGGTACATATTCTAATGAGTGAAAGATTACCTCCAGTGCCATTACCTTGCCTAATAGCTCATAATAAAAATACATTTTGAACATATTCAATGTCAGTTACACCTTTACATATTGGATGGATACATGGGCTAGTTGATAGGAGCGTTGTTCTCACACAAAAGAACAAGTACCAAATTCGATCCAGACTGAACACTTGTAGCATAGTGATTGACTACCCGATCAGCAAATCAAAGTCTGGCAATACAGTCTAGTGAGAAAGTTAACAACAAGACAAACCCTTGAAGAAATGTATATCAATAAAAAGAAAAGGAATAAAATTATAGCTCAATGCCTGTGTTTTTCACTATGTCAAATGGTAAAGTTTTGTTCGAAGCGATCGTTTCTGCAACGTGAAACGGCTAGCAACAACAGGTTCTATGCAACACGTCTATAACAAAACGATGCTCTTTTCACAACAGCAAACAAACGAGCAACTGAACAAACTGGCCATATGTGCGGCACACCATACGCAATACAATTCCTCGTACGCACCCCGGAAATGAGTTAAAGCGTAACAGCATAAACGCCGTAGGGTTGGATATATTCATCCGATAGGTTCAATGAACCAAGTCGCCCAATGTTTCGAGCTGTCTGTATCGACCTCGCGTAAGTTGTTTGGCGTACGATAGAGCATTGTTAAATCAATAGCTGGAATAGCTAATTATCATACTAAATAATATCATCGGGAAGGTCCTTGGAAGCACCGGTTGTTAGAAAGTGTACGGTATGAACTCCACTATTCAAATGATTGTTGACTAGTTGTGTACTCAGAACATTTATCAATTAAAAGCGAACATTTGAAAACTTACCCGGAACGAATTGGCACACGATTATCATCGGGGGTTCATTTTCTTGCATAGGTTCCACCGTGAGAATCTATTGTCCGTGAAGAAATCTCTTCATTCGTACTCTATTGATATTGGAATCATAGTTCACGAACAGCTACTACACAAACAGCTGAGCTACGCATTCACATTTCTGCTTATCATTGCTGAAGCGAGAGAGACTGCACTCAACTCTTTCGTCGTGCGTCCTGTCGTATCCTTTCCGTGAACTTTGTGTATTAGGTGAGGATGAAGGTGAAAATAAAATACTTCACATGTTTGTTTACACTTACAGTCCCGGAAACGCAGAGTAATTGCACAGAAGAGAGTGTTTTAGTAACCGTACGAACTTAAATCACACTTAACTTAACCACTTTGTTTTTTTTTTGCATTATAGTGATGGAGGATTGTAATTTGAAGCTCTATTGCACTTGTTTACGGGTGTGTAATTAAACATAACCGCGTATCCTTTGGATCGAACCGGGTGGTACACGTTTCCCTTTCCTGTGGTTTTTAACTATTGCAGCAGTTGGATTGGCATTCACTAACGGATACGCTTGTTAACACACCATCCATGAATGGTTGTGATGCAGTGTTGTCCACTTCTCGTTTATTGTTGACAGGGTCACAGGATAATAAACAAACGAAAACTGACACATTTCACACCGGTCAGGGTTTCGGAGAAGGAAAACACTCACACGCGCTCTCGCTGTGTGCGACAATTCCGCCTGTGAGTGGGTTTGTTTTTCTTCGCCTTTCCCGATTGCCTGCTGCGAACATTGCTGTGGCAAAGTTTGCTTTAAACCTTTTCCCAACCGAACGAACGCACTGACGACCACCACGTAACGCACATGCTGAAGGCGGAAGGTTATTGCCCATCATTGCATTCCCGGGAGCGAAACACCGGCTGACCACTTGAATTCGAACACACACTCACACTCACACTACCGACGCACGGTTCCGCACGCTCGCTTTCCTTTCCGGGTTAGAATTTGCAAACTCGCGACACTGCTGACCATGACTGCCTGGATCCACTAGCAACTGTTGCGAGGCGAACAACTGTATCGTACGGTTCGGCATGGGTTGCTTCGATACGAAAACAAGCACCAACCGAATGGCAGCAACACCAGCAGCAGCGGACAACTTGTTTCCGTGCCTCGAACATTATAGTTAGCCGCTGCTGCCGTTGCGCTGCGTTGCTGCTACTGCCACCGCTAAATTGTTGCAACAGCAGCAGCAGTAGCAGCAGCAGCAGCAGCAGTAGCAGCAACAGCAGCGCTGCTAGGAACCGTCTGCTGCCGACGCCGCCTGCTACGCGTATGCATGCATAAACAAAGTGGACTGGCGTAATGATGTAAAAACGGTTACCGCGGAGCAATTATTTCACACCAGAATGAAGTTATCACCGAGTGGGAAATATTAAAAGGAAAAATTATTTCATATATAGAAAATATATGCAAATTAGGGTGCTTGTCCTCTCGCTCTGGCCTGTGGCACACCACCACGCACACACACACACACCACCAACACGCTTGCAGGGGTAGTAAATGATTGCGCGCGTACACACGAAAACACGTCACTCGGTAGGGGAAGGCTTTTTTTTCCGTCGCTCGCTAATGTGCGTTTTCCATCCCTCGGCGGTGAAATCGTCAAAGCGAGATGACACGTGTCGATTAAATACCCTTCTACTTCGTCCTTTTCACGCGCTATTTGTAACCTGCCGCGATACCGAGCTCGCTCCACTCCTCGCCCACACACGTACGACTGCGAGATAATGTTAGTAGCCGGGCCATTTCAACGAAGGGTTGATTTCCCTAACAAACGGGCCGGGAAAGCACGTTTTCATGGTGGGTGGTAAGTGTGTGCGTGTGTGACCTCAAGAGGGGAAAATCAAAGCTGTTTGTGTTCCGTCTCTGTCTAGCGCCTGCTTAATTTTTTTCTGTTTATATGATATTCGGGGGTTGTATTTAAGAGAGTTGATTTTAATTGTGCTTGCAAATGTGTGTGGCCGGACAGGTTGCATCTGTGTGCGTGTGTGTGAGCAAGCGGGAGAGTGAACGGGAAAGCGAGCAAATTTACGTAAAAGGTAAACAAACCCCCGAGTGGCGTTTGTTCGTTCGTCCCCGGCGTTTGAGTTTTCCGTGCCGTGTCCTGGAACAAGCAACGCGTTAGGGGTTGAGTTATATTTACTGTTTCTTCTTCCTTCTCATTTTATATCCTTGCCAAATTCTTTTGAGTCTCCGAGCCATAAGAGTAAATTTGGCAGTGTTGGAAAATTAGCATATACTGAATGGTTTTACGTTGGTAACTTATGATTTACCGAATGGAAAATAATATTTTAAATAATTGCTTTCCAGATAATACATTCGAGTTATGAGTATTCATTATAATTTTGTAATAATTAATTAATTTAATATTTAATTAAATATGGACTTTCAACGTATTGATCTCAATTAGAAGTACAATTGAATTTAAATTATTTATATTGAAATTATAGCTTCATGTTAATTATTCACTAATCAGAAATTAATTAATTAGTGTTAAGTATTTGGAACTCACTATTACACATATATTTGCAAAAATTGTAGAATTTTAACAGTCCACGCCGCAACAATCTGGCAGCACGGTCGCGACACCCGATACCCATCATATCTTACGAAATGAACGGCGGTGGGTAACAACATCGCGCCAATGCTATGCTGATGAGAACACAATGAGACGGCTGCAGGCTGCCCCCCATTCTTGCACACTCTACTACCCTGCCAACCCGTGGTTCATGTGTGACGAGTGTGCGCGTAAAATGCTTTCCTCCAGTGCTCAGTGGACACAAAAAAGACCAACACCGACGAGGCTAGGCTCGGATTTTTTTTGTGTGTGTTGTCCTTACTACAAAAAGTCGCGCCGAAGCTACTTAAAAACTCTACTTAGTCACTCTTACTCAGCAAACACCGCGCGATACGTGTATGTGTTGCGTGTGTATTTTATTATTCCCTCTCGCTCGTCTATGCTGCTTCCATCTCGACGCTGCATTCTCCCTGGCACTTCCTCATTTTCCTTACCATGGCACAGGACTTTTCTCATTTGTGTAAAATTAGAAGCGCGTTTGTTCATTGGCTAATGAGAATCGATCGGGTGCGGGAGTGTGCGTTTATGTGTGCCTGTGTATGCGAACGTAGTATGTATGGGTTCGAAGGTACATAATGGTAAGCTTACTGCTGTGCTGTTTTCTAACACCCGTCGATTACTCCCGAATAACACGAAATCATTTCCCCAGGATGCTTCTCCGGTGCGGCTGCGCACGAGATTTCCACTCAAACTGGTGTTAGTACGTGGAATGGCGTGGAACGCATTCATTGTTTTTACTCTCGCATCCAAGTGTGCGGCTCATTTTCTTCGCAGTGCTTCTCTCGCTGTTTGTGCGAATGCAAAAGCAAGACACAAAGCAATACATCCTTCTCTCTCATTTCTCTCTCTCTCTCTCTCTCTCTCTCGTTTTTCCTTGCTGTATAGTGGTGTACAGGATACACACCACTTCGCGGCGGGGTCTCATAATTATTTGCCCCTCCGGCGCAACCGGAAGCCAACGGAAAGCCGAGCGGAACAAGGTGAACCGAGAAACAATGAGAATAATTATTTAATTTTTGTTCACCCATCTCGCTCATCCCGCACTGGTTCGTGCTGTCCCGTTTCCTCTCATCGATAAGGTCCGTTCGCTATCGCAGCCTCCGCCGTGGCAGTTTTCCGATTAGCGGATGGATAGCGTTCCTTGATGGGAAAAAAGCGACCGGGAAGCTGTGTACGATAAAGTCCCCGGGAAAAGTCGTCCGTCGCCGAGTGCAGGCGTTAGCGCGCGCCAGGGCGCTGATTTGTGGGTGTTGCCAAGTGCGAAAAATTGCAAATATGTATAAGCCAATGGGTTGTACGTGGGGTTTTTTGCCATTTTTTTATTCCTTCTACCCATCACTGCTCTCCTTCATTTGTCTTGGAACGGTTGGCACATAAAATCTCTTGCTTCAGGACCACCTTCCGGACGGAGAGGTTTCGGCGAGGATGCTTTTGCGCACAGAAACTGGCCCCGGCCCAGGCTGGCCACATTTAGCGCTCATTACATAAATGCTAGCGTGGAAAGTATTGACCACGAGGAGAGCTTAATGATAATGAGCTTAATTAATTTCGTTTGCTCACTGCTCCAATCGGTGGCATGCTCCTCCCTTTCGCTGGTGAGATGGAAAAGTTTTTTGTTTCTATTCGGTCCATCTCCGAAGTGCCGCAGGTCGCAGTGTTTCTTGGCCCTCTTTTGTGGCGTGAAAGAAAAATGAACAATTAATTTCCGCCATCAGTGTTTTGTAAGTGTGGAGGAGAACACTGGAACGTAAAAAACTACCAACTACCAAGAGTGTAGTAGCCGAAATGAAACAAAATTGAGAGTGAGCAGCACATTTGGCTTGCCACGTGCTCGCATGAGTAAATTCGAGCTCACGGTAGCTACATACTCTTGAGATACTTTCTCGCATCCGGCTCGCACTCGGAAAAATTCGTTCGGAAAAATCTACCCAGCTCCCGTGTTTGTTCCTTACGAAGTATAGTGGAAGAAAGAAGGTTCAGCCGGACTGACGAACAGTGACACTACAGTGATTTTAAATGTTTAAAAAAAAGTATTCCATAAACAGAATAAAACTTGGGAACACAAATAAGAGAATGCAATTTTAAAAACCAAAATAAAAAAAAACAACACAACGATGGACATCCTGTGCAGTAAACATTGTACAACTATTTTGCTTGCGCGCAAGTGCAACGGCAACACCCGGGCATTTTTCAAAAAGTATTTACCATTCCAGCATGTTCAGTTTTTTTGTTTCGATCTGTTCGTGTTTGTTTTTTTTTCTCTATGCCTTTGCAAGGTTTTGCATTAATGCTTGTTGTGACTTTTGTGAGGGGTAACGTTGCACACGGTCGCCTGACGCACACTTGCAGACGGCTTTCTCGGTACCGACATTTCGTTGCGCATCGTTTCGGTTGCTTTATAGCTACAGGGTAGGATTTTTTTCCTTCCACTCCATACATCACTATTAGATGAGCTTAGAAAAAATAAATTATTCGCGACATTATGAAACGGAGTGTGTGTCTCTCTGTGTGTGTGAGAGAGGTTTTCTGAAGTTCAAGTAGTATAAAAAGATAGGATTCCAAAAAGTTTTAGAAAGAAGGGAAGTAGTGTAGAAAGTCCTCATAATTTCTCTACATTCACAAATTAAACAAATTTGTGTTGAAATTCTTCATTTATATTTTCATACGGCAACCTAGCCGTCTTTCACGAATAAAACTACAATCACACTGTTTAATGTACTTTTAAAGTTATGAAACAATCAACTGTTTTATTCATTTTTTAAATAGGACCATCTAATAAGTTGATGTTTTCAATGAAGACTTTTAAACAAACATATAAAACATTATAACGAAATCATTTAAATAAGATTTCAAGACCAATATTGAATCAAATTATTCCAATAATTATAATTACAAACGATACCCAGCTATAATTAAATCTCTGTAATAAATTATGTCAGGTGTTTCGACTTCGTTTCCACTGGCAACTCATTAAGGGATTTCATCGACGCATTACAATCAATAGTACTGTATAATCAGCAATTTACCCTATTTTTAAATTTCGAATGCATTAATTGAAATTTCGATAAATTTGATTCGTACATAAAAAACAATTAGATTACAAAAGTTTTCCAGCTTATAAACAAACTCAGTGAATATTTCAAAATGTCCAATAGATGGATAACATGAAAATTATTTTTCTTTTAAATTGGTATAAAATGAAATTAAAACTCGTCATTGGAAGGGAACGAACTGCAAAAAAAACAAACGACAAGCATAGGGGACGATATAATTTTCCCCTCCTTCCTTGGTTTGCAAGAGCACAGAAATACAGCGGGAATAAAAGTAATGTCCTCACTGTAGTTTCCCTACCGTAATGTAATAAAAAAAATAAGACAAAAGCATCACGCTCACGTTCCGTTGCCGCAGAGATATAAAAAAAACTCACACTAACGCCGTGACATAAAAAATGCGTACTCAAAGGGCACAAAACATCCTCGACCATCCCTATCCGTGGGCCTCATTTTTTATCATTTGTCTAGTTCCTCCAGCATTTTCATTTGCAGTGTAATGGGGACCCGTTCTTTCCCTTCGCCGTTCCACAGACGATTTAATGTCGATCCCTTCATGCGTTTCCTTCACCGGACCGCTTCCCGTAAATGAGCGCACTGATCTGGCCCAGCAACTCTCGGTGGTAGTTTTTTCTGCACCCTTCATTCGAGACGAAGAGGAAAAAAAATTGTGAAGAAAAATCATACACGGTGCCCTGTCTTTGTCGCCGTCGTCCTCAAATATAATGAAGGGAAACATTCATTCGTTTCGCATATAGAATCGAAACCACTCACAAACTTTCTTTCTTTCGCACAAAAAAAAACAACATTCAAGACACACACACAAGCAACTATGGAATAGACAACAAACTACGGAGGAATTATAAGTTGACATTTTTAAATGTTTGCTGAAATTTTAATATTGCTCAAATTTTTATCGAGCATGAATAAGCAACATTATACTAGAAAGTTGATTGGACTCATGGTGCTCAAATTGGTAGTTTACGTGTGTTGAGAATACATTGTGCTGTAATGACAAATATGTTAGTTTTGGTCTAATAACGTATTAGGCCATTGCTGGGTTACTAATCTATTTTTAATACGAAACCGGAAAGTCCGTCCTTGCATTTTGACGTGTGGAAGATCGGCACCAGAAGCACTATCGCATCTCATGCCTAATGAAAACGGTATTCTAATTAATCTGAAATAGAGTCCGTTATATAAGCGCATCATCATTGGTTTGAGGCTCTCCTATGTATCAGAAGCTTACCAAAGGATCGAGCAGGCGGCACTAAA
>KB663688.1:2908281-2964209 GCA_000349025.1 Anopheles minimus
GCAGTGCTTCTCTCGCTGTTTGTGCGAATGCAAAAGCAAGACACAAAGCAATACATCCTTCTCTCTCATTTCTCTCTCTCTCGTTTTTCCTTGCTGTATAGTGGTGTACAGGATACACACCACTTCGCGGCGGGGACTCATAATTATTTGCCCCTCCGGCGCAACCGGAAGCCAACGGAAAGCCGAGCGGAACAAGGTGAACCGAGAAACAATGAGAATAATTATTTAATTTTTGTTCACCCATCTCGCTCATCCCGCACTGGTTCGTGCTGTCCCGTTTCCTCTCATCGATAAGGTCCGTTCGCTATCGCAGCCTCCGCCGTGGCAGTTTTCCGATTAGCGGATGGATAGCGTTCCTTGATGGGAAAAAAGCGACCGGGAAGCTGTGTGCGATAAGGTCCCCGGGAAAAGTCGTCCGTCGCCGAGTGCAGGCGTTAGCGCGCGCCAGGGCGCTGATTTGTGGGTGTTGCCAAGTGCGAAAAATTGCAAATATGTATAAGCCAATGGGTTGTACGTGGAGTTTTTTTCCTTCTACCCATCACTGCTCTCCTTCATTTGTCTTGGAACGGTTGGCACATAAAATCTCTTGCTTCTGGACCACCTTCCGGACGGAGAGGTTTCGGCGAGGATGCTTTTGCGCACAGAAACTGGCCCCGGCCCAGGCTGGCCACATTTAGCGCTCATTACATAAATGCTAGCGTGGAAAGTATTGACCACGAGGAGAGCTTAATGATAATGAGCTTAATTAATTTCGTTTGCTCACTGCTCCAATCGGTGGCATGCTCCTCCCTTTCGCTGGTGAGATGGAAATGTTTTTTTGTTTCTATTCGGTCCATCTCCGAAGTGCCGCAGGTCGCAGTGTTTCTTGGCCCTCTTTTGTGGCGTGAAAGAAAAATGAACAATTAATTTCCGCCATCAGTGTTTTGTAAGTGTGGAGGAAAACACTGGAACGTAAAAAACTACCAACTACCAAGAGTGTAGTAGCCGAAATGAAACAAAATTGAGAGTGAGCAGCACATTTGGCTTGCCACGTGCTCGCATGAGTAAATTCGAGCTCACGGTGGCTACATACTCTTGAGATACTTTCTCGCATCCGGCTCGCACTCGGAAAAATTCGTTCGGAAAAATCTACCCAGCTCCCGTGTTTGTTCCTTACGAAGTATAGTGGAAGAAAGAAGGTTCAGCCGGACTGACGAACAGTGACACTACAGTGATTTTAAATGTTAAAAAAAAGTATTCCATAAACAGAATAAAACTTGGGAACACAAATAAGAGAATGCAATTTTAAAAACCAAAATAAAAAAAAACAACACAACGATGGACATCCTGTGCAGTAAACATTGTACAACTATTTTGCTTGCGCGCAAGTGCAACGGCAACACCCGGGCATTTTTCAAAAAGTATTTACCATTCCAGCATGTTCAGTTGTTTTGTGTTGTTCTGTTCGTGTTTGTTTTTTTTTTCTCTATGCCTTTGCAAGGTTTTGCATTAATGCTTGTTGTGACTTTTGTGAGGGGTAACGTTGCACACGGTCGCCTGACGCACACTTGCAGACGGCTTTCTCGGTACCGACATTTCGTTGCGCATCGTTTCGGTTGCTTTATAGCTACAGGGTAGGATTTTTTTCCTTCCACTCCATACATCACTATAAGATGAGCTTAGAAAAAATAAATTATTCGCGACATTATGAAACGGAGTGTGTGTCTGTCTGTGTGTGTGAGAGAGGTTTTCTGAAGTTCAAGTAGTATAAAAAGATAGACTCCAAAAAGTTTTAGAAAGAAGGGAAGTAGTGTAGAAAGTCCTCATAATTTCTCTACATTCACAAATTAAACAAATTTGTGTTGAAATTCTTCATTTATATTTTCATACGGCAACCTAGCCGTCTTTCACGAATAAAACTACAATCACACTGTTTAATGTACTTTTAAAGTTATGAAACAATCAACTGTTTTATTCATTTTTTAAATAGGACCATCTAATAAGTTGATGTTTTCAATGAAGACTTTTAAACAAACATATAAAACATTATAACGAAATCATTTAAATAAGATTTCAAGACCAATATTGAATCAAATTATTCCAATAATTATAATTACAAACGATACCCAGCTATAATTAAATCTCTGTAATAAATTATGTCAGGTGTTTCAACTTCGTTTCCACTGGCAACTCATTAAGGGATTTCATCGACGCATTACAATCAATAGTGCTGTATAATCAGCAATTTACCCTATTTTTAAATTTCGAATGCATTAATTGAAATTTCGATAAATTTGATTCGTACATAAAAAACAATTAGATTACAAAAGTTTTCCAGCTTATAAACAAACTCAGTGAATATTTCAAAATGTCCAATATATGGATAACATGAAAATTATTTTTCTTTTAAATTGGTATAAAATGAAATTAAAACTCGTCATTGGAAGGGAACGAACTGCAAAAAAACAAACGACAAGCATAGGGGACGATATAATTTTCCCCTCCTTCCTTGGTTTGCAAGAGCACAGAAATACAGCGGGAATAAAAGTAATGTCCTCACTGTAGTTTCCCTACCGTAATGTAATAAAAAAATAAGACAAAAGCATCACGCTCACGTTCCGTTGCCGCAGAGATATAAAAAAAACTCACACTAACGCCGTCACATAAAAAATGCGTACTCAAAGGGCACAAAACAT
This sequence comes from Anopheles minimus, assembly GCA_000349025.1. Classification (NCBI taxonomy): domain Eukaryota; kingdom Metazoa; phylum Arthropoda; class Insecta; order Diptera; family Culicidae; genus Anopheles; species Anopheles minimus. The sequence continues at coordinate 2,910,957 of KB663688.1, forward strand.
CCTCGACCATCCCTATCCGTGGGCCTCATTTTTTATCATTTGTCTAGTTCCTCCAGCATTTTCATTTGCAGTGTAATGGGGACCCGTTCTTTCCCTTCGCCGTTCCACAGACGATTTAATGTCGATCCCTTCATGCGTTTCCTTCACCGGACCGCTTCCCGTAAATGAGCGCACTGATCTGGCCCAGCAACTCTCGGTGGTAGTTTTTTCTGCACCCTTCATTCGAGACGAAGAGGAAAAAAAATTGTGAAGAAAAATCATACACGGTGCCCTGTCTTTGTCGCCGTCGTCCTCAAATATAATGAAGGGAAACATTCATTCGTTTCGCATATAGAATCGAAACCACTCACAAACATTCTTTCTTTCGCACAAAAAAAAACAACATTCAAGACACACACACAATCAACTATGGAATAGACAACAAACTACGGAGGAATTATAAGTTGACATTTTTAAATGTTTGCTGAAATTTTAATTTTGCTCAAATTTTTATTGAGCATGAATAAGCAACATTATACTAGAAAGTTGATTGGACTCATGGTGCTCAAATTGGTAGTTTACGTGTGTTGAGAATACATTGTGCTGTAATGACAAATATGTTAGTTTTGGTCTAATAACGTATTAGGCCATTGCTGGGTTACTAATCTATTTTTAATACGAAACCGGAAAGTCCGTCCTTGCATTTTGACGTGTGGAAGATCGGCACCAGAAGCACTATCGCACCTCATGCCTAATGAAAACGGTATTCTAATTAATCTGAAATAGAGTCCGTTACATAAGCGCATGCGTTGTTAAAAAGAAGATTTAAAATAGTAGAATATTACGCTCCAGTTTTGCTTTTGAAATATACGAATTATTGTGAACACCCAAATTAATTTTTTTTCTGTAAAAATACGCATTTTTATTAAAAGAGATTAAAATGCTATCGAATAAAAAACATTTAACCCGTTTTCCTTATTTGTTAACAGCGTTTCTGAAGCGCAATGCTTCGAAAAAATTTGAAAGCTTTTCCTTCAGCTCGGACATCAACCATTTCCCAGAATCGAGTTTCGCACTGTGTACATGCTTGTGAGAAGGTTTATTTAAAAAAAAATTAAAGCTTTTTAAGAAATAATCTTGAAAAATATTTTAAAAAAAGAACTAATGGCTCATGCATAATGTGTTTAGACTTTCTATATAAATTTATACTTCTTTTTCACCATATTTACTCTTCAATATCTTTCTTTTGGAGCAAGGCAAGATATAACGAGTTTATGTGAATAAATCTAGTTAAGCAGGGACCTATATGAAATACAATAAAATATATCAACCAACACATAATCAACTCAAATCACATTGAGTTTCTTTCTAATGTATACTATGCTTTTGAACTATCTTTTATTATTTTAGACTACTGGGAAATTGAGAAAAAATTGATTTTATCAAAACATATACTCATAGTATAAAATTTTACCGACACAAAACATGTCACATGCGACAGGAAATTCGCATATCAAACGTATATAATAACGCACGTTAAATTCGACGAAAGTTTCATCGATTTTTAAAGGGCGATTGTAAATATAAAGCTTAACTTGCTAGCAACTTGTACGCGATAGTTTCGTATAGGAAGGAGATTTTTTACCAACTATTAACTCTGTTGATTTTTGGATCTCGAAGCAATGCACGTGTAAGTTTATTTTGCGAGCGACTTATTGGGCCGCGAAGCTGGTCTCACTCGACAGGAACGTTCCAATATCTCAACCGAACCGTTCCTCCGTTGTGAGAGCTGACTCCTTTGGCGGTTAAATCCAAGCAATGGCAAGCCAAAACCTTCAAAGTTGTAGTGCCATTGAAGAAGAAATTAGTTTAAGTGTCGGTTACATTTTACACTTGATAGTGTGTGAGTTAATCATACGTTTGTTGTTAATTATAATTGTGACTGTTAGATACGTACCGGATACGTAGTACATATACGTGAAATATGTACTATTCAACCAAGAGTAATAATCAACGCATGATAACTCAGAAAATAAATCATTCATCCATTAATCCAGTATTATTTCTTTACTGTTGTTCAGGCTTCCCCTATCCAACTTTTACAGATCAATGTTACGCAGCTGGTTTGACTATTAAGTTTTGTTTACTTTATTTATAAGAAATGTGAATTTTACCTCATTCATAGTTTAATATTTGTGATTTATAATGATAATGATTTTACTTTAAATGTTCACTAGTTTTATGGTACTGCAACAGGCAAAAGGTAAAAATGGGAGAAACAAAAAAAGTCCACCCGATCCTCTGCGGTCCTTCGATTTCGGATTGTTTTGATTACACACAACTAGTGAAGTACACGGAGTCGTCTTTCGATCGAAACCGCGCATATGCTGTCACGGTGAAACATGCGTATGGTAAGATTGAAACATCTTCATTCGTATCGTGTAGCAGAAACGGACGAGTACGGTGTGAACGTGATACGTTGTATGAAGAGTGAAGCCTTTCGGTTCGAATGCACTATTAATGTCTAGGCTTATTACGAATTACCGACACACAGAAATAAAATCTCAATGATGAGCACGCTAATTTGCTGAGTTCATTACATCTTAAGATACGTATTTAAAAAAAAAAACAGAGGAGCGCTCTACATCTGCTCTAATCCAGTTTTGCAAAAAATAAAACGTAAACTGTCCCAAAGACTAGATAGTTGGTACGATCGATGCGCAATACTACTGTTGAACACACGAGCCCTCAATGGGGAGCTCAGTAGGGAATAGATTGTAAAAGAATCGGTATGACTTAAGAGGATCTAGTTCCTGATTTTTCCTTATCTGGCCTTAGCTATGATACCTATAACCCTCACAAAAACAAATATCATGCCTGTTAACTTTTCCCTAGCCGCAAGCTGCACGCAAGTCTGCTACTAAAATCAACCAAACAAAACCAAAAAGCTATGACTAGATTCGTGTTAATAATGTATTCCGTCCCAAAAATGTTATAACCGAAAAACTCAAAACCATTCCCCATCCTTGTGTGGTGGATTGTGCGTCGAATCATCCATGGGGATTGGTCGCTTGGGCGATCTGGAATCGTGATTCTGCAGGGTGGACATGTTCACTAGGATGACACTCGTTTCCTGATTTAGCTGACTCGTTTCTTCACCCAAACCCAAGCTTCGCGCTGGTCTATAAATGTTAATTCTACAAACATAATCCCCAAATACTGCAAGCGCACCGTGAGTTTCAACCAATGGTTATGCTCGTTCGGCTCGCGGTGCTCCAGGGTTGCATACTTTTATCTGGCACGACGAGGCGCAGCATTGCTAACGACAACTGAGCATCGAACGTTTCATTTTATCTGTTGAAAGGAAAGGTAAGAAAAAGAGATAGCCAAAACGACACACGTTGGCTTGCCTTAGTAAGATGATACCGGCGAATGTCGAGGAATGTAGCGTTAAACATGTAGAGTCTGTAACTACCACTTGGCGAAAGAGTTCAACAGACATTTAGGGTGAACATATTTACAACTGTGAAAGGCTGTTTGTGTATTTTCAATGCTTAATTTTGAATCAATCCTTTTGTTCCATTTCATTGTGGCATTCTCGTGAGTAATCATGTCGTAAAAAACGTAATGAAATGAACGTAGAACGGTAAAATACATGTCTAGAAAGTGTGAATTAAAATGTGTAATCAGTTTCGTTTCATAAAATAAATAGAGAGCACAACAGAACAACACAAAACAAGCAATATGTGTGATAAACGAAAGTTATGAATAAAATTAAGTTGATAGCACAACAACTAACGAGACAAACGACAGTCCGCGGCTCAAAATGACACAAAACAAAACGGAGAAAAAGGAAACAGCACCAGAAAATAGAAAGGACGGCACACAACGACACTATTGTACATGCATGTGTTTGATTTATTCCAGTAAACGTAAAAATAAAATGACGTACAACCCGACCCAACGTAAAGAGTCCTGCCATTTCAACTAACTTGCGTCTGCATACCGCGCTCGACCTGTGGAGACGTGTTTGTTATTCCACGGCAAGAAATTTACAAAACTGTTTTCCCGTGCCATGTTTACCAGCTGCATTGCTCCCTATTCATGCGCTGTATTTTTTCGCTAGTATGTGCAAGTTATGTTCCCACTTATAATGCATGTGTCGATAACGAAAAAACAGAAAAAAAACAGAACAACGAAACAACACCCAGACGAATGTATGCACAGTGACAGAGATAGCAGAGGTCGTGATAGGTTGGTTTTTGCAATTAGCCCTCGCATAAGCTAATTGTTCTCTTTAATTCTTCATTCAAATGTTGCACATTTCGCACAGTTTCGCTGCTTGACGTGTCGGGTTCCGGCAGATTTTGGCTTTTCACACACCGGAGAGTTTACAAACATTACGCTTTTTTGTTTTTGTTTGGTTATTCCACTACTGCCCTAACGGATACGGATTTGCTGACGGACAGAACGAACGAATGAAAACTAAAACACACACACCAATCCGTTTGCAACTTAAAGCTAATGGACAGATCGCAATGAGATTCAAAAGCAAGATGGTACGCTGTTTGCCCTGCTGCGACCATTGATTGCCACTTGTTTCCAATGTCCTTTCTTCTGTTTTCTACTCTTTCAGCTCACTTTGGTTTGCCATTTCTTCTTAATTACCAAGTATCTTCTAAAAAAAAACTTTAAACTATTTATAAACGAACCATTCGGCGGTAACAATAACTAATTCACCTATAAATAATAAATAAAACGAATGAACGAAACGAAAGAACATATATTGGTTTGAAAAACAACACAAACGAACCGATGAAACGACAAAACTACATCTGTGGGTTTGCTTAATATCGTGCAGATTAACTGCTTGTTTTTTGATTGATTTTCGCAATTTGGTTAAATTGGTTCCTGGTTCCGCTTTGGTCTCGGTATTTGGACCCACAAAAAAAACACGATGTTATGTAGAGAACATATTGAAACAAGCTGCCAGTACAACTACTGATCGAACAGAAAGAGTAGAAGAAACGGAAGTTTTTATAGCATCGACAAAAGTGTGCTGCGCTTGTGGCTTGAGGCTGGATAGTTTCAGCTGCCGATTGTAGATGCTGGACTTAGCATGGATCGCACCAAGTTGTGAGATAATAAAATGGCACTGGTTTTGATAGTTTCGGTTTCGAAGCAAAGGCTGTCTGCTGTCTCCCTTTATGGTACATTGGTTGTAATGGTAGAAAGTTGTAGAAAATAGTAGTTGGATTTGGGTGTAGAAGTAGTTCAAGTAGTAGTAGTAGTGGTAGTGGTAGTGGTGGTAGTAGTAGTAGTAGTAGTAGTAGAAGTATCGGTAGAAGATAGGACGCTATTTACATGATGACACATTTGCCCTTCTCAGCCCATGGGTTATTCTTCTTGTCCGGTGCGTGAATCAGTGGATCGTTCTTTTCGTTCTCCTCCACGTATTCTCGCATGCTGGAAAAAAGGAATAAATGAATGTTGGTTAGTAGGAAAAACATGTGTTGGAAAATTATGGCAGCATCAGCAACTTTAGTAAGCTAATTCAAACTAAATGTGTGGTAGCAATAATGTAAAACATAATAATAAAAGGATATAAAGTAGATGTAAGAGGTACAGAATAGACGTAAAAATGTGAGCTAAAGTTGTTAAATGTTTTCTCTGCCTTATAAATAATTTCTTATTCTATGTAGTGCAATAATTACTGATGTTGACCTTAAAGATTAATAGTGACCCAGCTGCTTTATGAACCATTTACACATTATTTATTATAAATTGAAAATGAACCATTTACACATTACTGATAAATTATTAGTTTTAAAATCATAGACAAATTTAATCAATTTTGGTGTTCGACCCTGATTTGTTTTATGTGGTATATTTCATTCAGGATCGAGTCCCTTGTTGTGTAACTTCGTGGAGGTGCTTACAGAAACCTCTAATATTTCTTCTTCTAGGTAGAAGACGCAGCAGCGATCGATTATTAAACTATTAAAATTTGGTGCCTGCAATAGTCGCATCTGTACCAACCACACAACCCATCACAACCGAGTATGCCCGGGATAAGGCAAACTACAAGGAGGAAATGCCTTGTAAGCATTGTAAATAATGATTAATTATTATCGACACTAACGGTGTCGACAATACGGCTAAGTGTCCGTCATAATGGAATAAATAAATATAAATAAATAAAATTTGGTGTTGTGGCAGTTTTATTCGCCTTTCCATGAGGCAACGTTCTTGGACCCCTTATCCAGTTCTGCAGTTCGTTCTCTTTGTGAATATTTTGTCGTCTGTGATTCTTGACCATAAGAATTCATCAAGTTTGATGACGATTGAATTGTTTTCATATATTTCCCCTGCTAACGATTGTACCCATTGTTCACCGTATCTGCTATAAGAGCTAGAATACCTGGAAGACGACGCAAATATGCGTTGGTATTACACATATCTAAAATTCAACACAACTGTAACGGTGCACCGATGGTGTTAGATAATTCGAACTCATTTGTTCCCCTCAGGCTTCCAGGCATATATGACCTGAAACTTTTGTAAATGTGGATTATTAAATATGACCTAATGTCTCTTCTAACTGATCGACAAATTGTTCCTTGTGAATGAATTATTATACACGGTGGATAGGGTTAGACATGGAATTTGGCGATTTTAGTTATGTTTGTATAACCCCCACCACAGATTTGATATCCGAAGATATAAGTCGCTGATATGTCTTCATCATTTAATTGGATAGAGCTCGCATGGGTAACTAGCAAGCTTCATAACATATTTACAGGTATGATCAGGTATGTAAGTTATGATCGTTAGTTATAATTAAAAAAAGTAATTTTTATTGTACTGAGCAATGCCTGTGAGACATATGCTACACCACACAGAATTTTAACATGTTAAAATTGTCAATTTCTCGTAGCGCGTTATCTCTGGCGTTGTGTTTCACTTACATTAAAATCGACGTTTTCAGCCCAATGAAATAAATATTTCTGAACAATAATATTGATTTTAACACATCAATAAATCAATATCTCTATATAAAATTCTTAGCAAATGAATTAGAAGACCCAATATCGTTTCCAACGGTTTCTCATTTATCTTAACATTTTCCTTGTTTGCAGCTATTGCGCAACACCTGCTGTATTTCATATTTTATCAATAATACTTTTCGCTCGTTCGGCGAGCTTGTTACCGTCCTTGCTAGGTTCAAGGAACAAATTCAAATAATACTTCACATTTCAAAAAATTTCCACGAAAGGGTCGAGAACATTTGCCGCTGTACAATGAGCTTCCCTTTGATCACACCGTTAAACCGATGGGTATGCAAGCGAAAAAAAGCGGATTTTCAAGCGGTCTCGAAAAGGGAAATGTGTTTCCATGACAGCCAAAAGCTTTCATTGGTTACTTACATCCTACCCAAGCGTGTCGGTTGCTAGCGGCAAACCTTTGAACGGTTTGTTCCTTTCGAACGGTTGCCGTTTCCGGCTCGGTGAAGAAACATGCGAACTATTTCGTAAATAAAGTTTCTTAAAAAACGAAACTTTACTTTCTCGTGTATTAATGCTTGAAATTGAAGGGAATTGGTTCGTGCCGGTGAAAATGTTAGACAACGCCAGTGAAAGACAGGCACAAAAAAAACTTTTTCGAAAAATTACACTCCCATGCTCGCAAATAGAAGCTTTGTTTGAAAGATGCCTACATCAACAACCACCTGCCAGGAGCTTATTAAATATTGAACATTGTAAGCTATGGTTTGCGTTTGTGCTGTACCATTACGATGTATTTTTAATATAGGAAAGGTTAAACGGTATCTTTTTCCCTTAATGGCTTCCGTTCATGATGAGTTTAAGCATACATTGCAAACAGCATATAACACCCGCCTTGTCTTTGTCATACGAATAAATCTGCAAGCAGACAACCTGGTAGAATATTTCAAGTTTGAAGAAGGAAAAGGATTGTTCACATGCCCAAAAAAGTATATTAAAGGGATCAAGAGATAACGAATTATCTAAGCCAAGAGAAATATATGAACAAAACAGGGCGGAACGGTAGCCGAGTTCCCCCTAGAGAGGACTGACTATCCAACTACGTGGTATCAATAAGTCTAGTAAGCCATTATATGACCGGCATGACCGAATAGGTCTTTACGCCAAGCAAGAACAAAACAAATGTGATAACATTATATTGTTTATATTATAATAATAAGCTTTCAATTTGAAACAGTCGCGCATCTTCTCTAAACAGTATAATTATATTTTGTAATATAGCTATACATCAACATTTTGTTAATCATTCTTTGAGGGATAGCTCAGGTAATACAGAGAAAATAAGTTGGTACGAAAAAATCATCCTAAAATCCCATCTTTTAATATCGGGTAAGACACCAATTCAATTCGATTCAATGTCACCGGCGAAGAAAAGATCAATAGATGGAAAAATGCCGATAATTCGAAATAAATGAATTTATCGCAAATAACCCACCAACTTTAGATGCCGACATTTGGGTTTTCAGTCATTTAATTTTCTCACTTTACACTCAACTGCTTTCTTCTATTATCAATGTTCACGAACTAGCAACAGTTGCCAGCAGCAAAAAATTCCGTTCTGCTTCTGAACTTCTTCATCTTTGCCCTTCAACTCACCAAATACCGGCTCAATGCGAGATCGTTCGAGCGAATGACAGAGTTTTGAGTAGGGTTTTAGGGTAGGAAAAATAATAAACCACATGCCGCCATCATACGTTCGTACGCAACACTTAGGAAACCCCGCAGCGAGGCCGATGGAAATCGTTCGCAGCGAACGGCGAAGATTTTATTTCAAGCCAAGTGTCTCCACGGTTTCGCATCGTGTGACAAAACCAGCGAAAGCAGGGATCAAGGGATGGTTGCTTTCGGCGGCCGTATGGCACATAAATGTACTTCCACGTCCGATGTTTTCCTTTCCACATGCCTTCTGGTCGCGGTTTGCTTCAATTTCCGTCCTTGTTGATCGAATAGAAAGCGGACGGTGTGCACCCGGGGCATAGAAATGGTCTATCCACTCCGTATCTGCTTTACCGCCCAGCAGCCAGTAACAACGAGGAAATGGGAGTAAATACCGTAAGTGAATATGTAAGGACTGAGCAAAATGAGTCGTCAAATGAAAAATCACTCCTTCGGTACACGCGAATGATCGACAGTCAATAGCAGACAGGAATGATGTCTCGAATGAATTCCTTTTCACCAGGAATTGTTTTTTTCTATTACCTTATATAGTTTTTTGTTATCTTGCAAAGCGGCTCTGCTCATTCGTACTTTGTTATATTTTGAGCCCCAGGGCATTTGGCCTTCTCCATTTCGAGAGGGTCATAAAGTTGAACATGGTATAATGCAGCAGTTGGTGTTTTTTTTGAATAATTCACATTAAGAGAACAAATAATCCGAACTGATTACTCTTGTGGATTAATCTATATTAACATAGCAATACGACATGACCGTTTTTTACGAAAATCAATAACTAGAATTCAATGCATTTTTACTACAAATTTGCAAAGGCTGTTGATAAATCAATAATGTTATTATTCTTTTAAAAATGTTCTTCATCATACGAATGATGCTATAATTCCAAATATATTAGTATCTAAACATTCCCATACATTTTATCAATTATTAGGGAGCTAATTGGAATCATTTTATAGTTCCATAAAAGAAAAAAAGCTTTGACAAGATATACATTTCAATTACATCTAGCGTATGCAATCGATGATAATGCCTAATTATCAAATTTAATGTATGAAGGAGTGCTATAGCGGACTGTTCAAATAACTTATATTCCCTCATTTATGCTTCTTGTTCCTCAGGAAAATAGAGAAATCTGAAGGGAAATGAAGAGCTTTTGCAATTTACGGTCGATTTCAAAACACATATCACCGGTACAAAACATCAGTCGTCGGAAAAGTGTTCCTTAGTCAAACATAAGCAAACGTGTGTTTGGGCATGTTTTGTGCCACAAAACAGACTTCAATAAACCGATCAACAAATGGGAAGAATATTTTCCTTCCTACAACTTGCAATATCAGCACTGGCTGTTTCGTAATTCCACGAATCAATAACAATTCTTTGCAAAGTATGAGAGGTTTCTCATCATCTTCACGAATGGTTCGCGGAAGTTTCATTTCGCTGTTTATGTTTTCTTAATTCCAATTTGTACGTGACGGTAATAAAATATATGGTTTTGAGAATTGCCAGTAGCGTGATACAGAAGACTTATTTTATATTCCTATATTCGTACAAGCATGAAATAGAAATAGCAGCATTAGATGGGAATCTGCTATGAATAAAACCGCGTAAAAACCAACCTCAAGAAGTGTTGGCTTTATTTGCCTTTAAGAAACATTACGATTACAGTAAAAGAATGTACACATTTGGATATAAATTCATTAACAGAATCTGAACATCCTAAAAATTTGATAATCTATCCTCACACAGTGGAAGAATCGCCGGAAATCATAACGACACATCCACCATCTTATCACACTGTCAGCAAACATGATTTATATGACTGGCTCGATTGATGTTGCTCTCGTACACCAGTACCAATCCCTGTGTCTTCTTGGCTTCAGTCGTCGCCAGCACAACGCAGTCGTCGAAGCTTATTTGCTTTGTCTACCCACAGCGCCGGTACGTTCCGGGAAAATTGTAATTAAATTTCACTCCCATTCCAATGGCACACACTTTTTCCATGCAACAAGCACCAAATCTACATGCCCGACGGTGTTGACAGCGAGCGAAATTCACTCGGTCGGGCTTCCTTTCGTTGCCATTTCTATGGTACTGTGAACTAATCAAGGGTGTATAATGATGCTTGTTATAGCTACTTTTTTGTGTGTTGCAAATAATCATCCAATCAATTCAACGCTCGTTTGTGGTAAAACGTTTCAGCGCAGATGTTGTCGAAGATCGATCAACGTCTTGAACAGTTCGCTCAATTGATGTCGATTCTCTGTGCTGTTATCGTTACCGTTGTCATATACGCTGCTAGTGTTACAAGATGATGTCAAATTATTTCATCCATTTGTGAAACTTGTATGTGTCATACAGAATCACCTAAATTAATCAGACAATTATAAGAAAATGGAACAAAAATGGAGACGAATAGTGTAGTCGACATAGTGTGGTCGTCGAAATAATCGCCACAAAACAAATCCGTTCTGGGTTCAAGTTACGAGACCCAGCTCTATTTAGAATATTTTGATCGAATAAGTATTTAGGTATAATAGTTCAAGACAAACTTCATCGACAACGTCAATAATCTAGAGTGAAAATTAGTAAGAATTCGTTTAGGATACTCAATATTTCAGTTATATAAATCATGCTAGTTACTAAGACACCGATTTGAAGACTTGAAAAGTTACAAAACAGGGCAATAAGGTATGATCTTAGGTTGTTCTGGTACACTTTCTCATAGGAGTATCAGTCAATGATACTCATATTTAAGGGCAAATGATAGTAATGATATTCATGTTCATTTAGATAAGACTTTACGTAGAGCCAACGACCTTAGCATCTCAAAGTAAAGTACACCAGTAGCCAAAATTCTTTTTTTTCTAGGGAATTAAATTGTGTAATCAAATGGGTGATACAGTGGCTAAGGCGATAGAGGAGCCGCCATTCACACGGCAGAGCCGAGGATCAAATCTCATCTGAATCGCTCCCCATATTGAGGACTGCCTTTCCAACTATTCGGCCAGCATGACCGAATAAGGCGTTATTCCAAGAATAAGAAGAATAACTTTATAATTTTTGATGTCATATTGTGGATATTTTAAGGATTGATATAAGCATTAAAGTAAAGCAATAATACTAATAATGTTATCACACTTAATTAACCAATCGTGCGTGATTGTTAGTTTGATTTTCAAACATCTACTCGATATAAAAACTGTTGGAATTCTGAAATTATCGTAGCATTAAATATCGTTCATTTTCATCCTTTGTAGGTGGTAGTGATGACTAATCACAATCATGAAATGTCCCGATCAGGAACTTTGTCGTTGTAAAGTGAAAGTAGTGTTACTATAAGTTATATTGGTCTGTTTGATAAACTGTTGCTATAGGCAGTTGCTTCAATCATTAATACGAGTATTAACAAACTATCTCAATACTGTAAATGGCCATACAGTGCCACATCATCGCCGTTAAGTATTGCTTGAATCAACTAAGTAATTAAAGTCACATATAAAACACATACATAAGAGAGAGCAAACAAACAAACAACGGCTGTAGAGTCCAAGAAGAGGAAGAAAAGCATTGAAATGTACATAAGACAAAATCTGACTTCAATCTTGATAAAACAAGAACAAACATTAGAAAACGCATATTATCGTAGATGTATCGAGGAATAAGTTGAGCAGTATAAGAACCGGTTCCATAACGCTAATAAAAGAACGTAATCGATAGTCCTCGTTAATCCTGTTATGTCCTACGGGAAGCTTCCAGACGAGAAAGCTTTTTAATTGAAATCCAATTAGTAGCTGCTCGGTGCCACTGTTCCACCTGCAGTTGTTGGCAGATGTTTATGTGCTTGAACTATTTTCTCTACAGTTTTTTGTTTCTTCTGTTGGCTTCACCGTTTTGTTTTCCATCAGCCGGTGCGAAAACTAGAGCTCTTTTAAAGACGCGATGCCTGTTTCCCGAGTCACCTGCTATGCCACAGCAACAGGGCTAGGTCAGTATGGTTTCATTACGAACACAACCTAGGAAAGTACATCACGTGCCGACAAGAATGTAATCCATTTTTCCAATCATCACCCCCGAAGAGTCTCAGGACGCTGCTCCACAGTGTGCAGTGTAGTAATTCTTTTCGCTTTTGCCCGGCAGTCCGGGCATGCCTACCTACCTGGCATAGGAGTTGTTCGTCTCCCCGTCTCCCAACCATTCGGTTTGCTTCGCCATCGGTGGCTTTCATTTACTCAGGGTGTTTATTCCACCGAGTACCGCGGGTGTGATTACTTTTCATTAAAATTTCAATCACGCGTACCCCATGACCCGTTTACACCCCGTCGGGTGGGTGTTGGGACTCACCGCCGGTACAGGGGATTTGTTTATGCTAGGGATTGCCAATTTTCCCTTCGGAACGCCGCGGGACACTTTTGTGGGACTGTGTCTTCGGACACTTTCATCCGTTTCGTTTCGTTAGCGAAAGTTAGCGAAAGGTGTTAAGTGGGCTTAGTGTTTTTAGATAGGTTTAGTAGTAATCGGCCAAAGGCCGAAAAGGGTCAGTTTTTTCTTGGTTGATTTAATTATATGCTTTTTTTTTCTCGTGCCTTACACAGCTAAGGATTAGTAATATTTGCATGCATGTATTAGTACTGTTAGCGGACGTTAGTTTGTTATTGTGTTAGTGGTTAATTTTGTTTTAGTATACGCTACTTAATAGTAAAATCACTTTGGTCTATTTTATTGAAACCTTTAGTTTAAAACTTCATGTTTTAGAAATAAGTTTAGAATTTAATTACATGAATAGTTGCCCAGAGGAAACGTGACGCCCGCATAGATCTATCTTGCAAAAGCATTCAGGAACTAAATCATAGCTGAGTAACGTAATTAATTTTGTATGCGGGCATTTAGCATCGGTCTTGATTGCACGTAATCAAATCGTAATCAGCCCTTAGAAAACATGCTCTGTTTCTTAATCATTGTGCCTTTCACCCACATTGCCGCGTAAAACAACGGTCTAGTCAAACATTTTCGCGAACTGAAACAATAAGTAGATTCTGCTACTTGCTATATCTGGACATCGAGACATTGAAACGAGATGTAAAGAGCATGACGACATTCCGTATCGAATCGTTCAACTTTTATCATTAAACTTAAGAAACTGAGTATTGTATTCCTTAAGGGGGGGGATTAACTGTGAAGCTGTATTGGTTGCAGGATTATAAGCTTGAATAAAATGCTCTTCAAATGGTCGTGTGATTTTTTCCAATAATTCTTCCATCTATCATCCTTCCCACAGCAATGGCAAAGATACCCGTACCTAGAATGATGTGGTGGTGCCGCATCTTCCACTTCTACAAACTTGCCACTCTATTTATTTCTTGTCGTTAGGGGTATAGAGAAACAAGGATTTCCATGCTGCTGGTTTTATTCCTCATCCTTGCGAGCGATAATGGTAGACAGCTCGCAAAGCGAAAACCAGCGAACACGCCAAGAAAACGACCTGAGTGGCAGTTGTGAGAAATTGAGCATACGAACATCATTAGAACATGGTAAGTGGTGCTGTTCACAGTACGTTACTAATGAGCTTGCCGCAAAAACTTGTAACTCTTGTAGTGTGGGTTTACTGGTGTGCGCATTTCCAGCTAGATGTATGGAAGTATAAGTCATTTCATCCATCCATTTCACAGAAACCGTCTTTTTTTGTTTGGCATTGGCAATTGGTTCGCTATTGCCGCATCAAGGTATGTGTTGGTGGGTATACATATGTACAGAAACAACAGAGTAATAAGTTTCTTGTCTTATCGCGTGGAGGTGTTCCCAAGGTGATATGTTATGTGCCAGCGTCCATCTCGCTTTGTGACGATGATGATGCTGCGATAACACAAGCTTAAGGAAGTTAAGCAAACGGCCAAAGGTCAATATTTGACTATTCATGTGCTTTTTTATGTATGCTTAATTGATGCTGCTGTCACCGAAATTCAATCTACCTGTGCGCTGGTAAAATATTGCTTTATTATACTATTTTCCAACGAGAGATGATCAGTTTGTTGTCAGGTTGTGGAGTAAACATGAAAATATTAATTTTAGCCAAAATTATTTCACTGCTTAAATCATTTCCAGTTGTTTGAAGTGTATTGTAATAATCATTGTTGGTCGAGTTTAATGGATTATACGAGCTTTAAGATTTAAGATTATCGTACCTATAAAAATGTCACGTTTTACCGGTTCCATTATGAACCTAAAAGAGCCTTTTTTGAGAAAATGAAAGTGTAATGAGGCTTTCATTCAACAGTTTATCCACCACTGCATTATTTACCCTGGCCCATGTCCAATCCTTTTCGTAAAGCGAAATACCATTAACGAATCAATTCCCAGAACTTTCAAATGTTAACTCCAATCGTTAAAAGCTTTCGGTTTGCAACACTTAATTAATCGATACAGATTATGTATGATTGTCGTGTGCCATTATAAAAAAATATCTCTAAAAGCTATGAATTTGTATCGTCTTGTAGCAGAAAATTGTATCCTCGGCTCATTCTCTCATCGTAAATGCAACAGTGGCAAATAATTGTTCTCAAATACTTATGCATCCAACAGCTTGAGCATAGCAATTAAAAGCTCCTATCGAAGAGTGGAATCACTTATACGCGAAGCGTTTCGCAACGAAAAAAATTCCTCCGAAACCAAATGCTGGGGCTACGATAACATGTTCGATGGGGAGAAGAGCAAAAAAAAACCGCACAAAAATTAAGCACAGTAAGAAAAATAAAATACACTGGAAGCCGATCTTTATCATCGTGCCCTATCGCGCCATCGTTCGCTCCGTCCCATTTGCTCACATACGTCTGTCAAGAACGCGCCTAAAGGTGATAATGCGTCTCCACCACACGCAGGTTAGGTCCAATAACCGGTGGGAACGTTCGCAGTCTACCTTGGCACTGTTTTTCCACACCACCACGCACACTACGGCTCAGTCACATACACACACGCACGCACACACCCGCATGTAGCAAAGTGCGTGTAAATACACGTTCGCGTTGGCACCACTACCATCGCCATGGTGATGCTTGAGTACGCGAGAGCGAGAGATAAACATTCATTGTTGGCAGATAAGAACATTATCGGGCTGGGTAGAAGCTGCTTCCCTTCGATGCAAAACACCCTGTTCACAATGAGCCCAACCGTCATACCCACCCTGTTGGGGGTACACTAACACATTCGCACTCGGAACACTTCCCAGATGAATGGGCCTTTTTTCCCCTCCAGGCGCATTGTTCCAAAGGCCGCAATAATTTGTTCCCTGCTATCCCCGGTTGTTGGTATACTTCACTGATGTTTTCCGGGAGGGTGATGAACAGGTGGCAGAGCCGAGCGGGAGGAGGTGGAAAACTCTAACTTCACACGCTTCCTACGATTACTGGCGATGCTTCCATTCTCCTTCCATCGAAGCACCAATACTACCAAACGACCAGTACCGCCTGCTGCCTACCGTAGCAAGATTGTGGATGAGTATGAGGGTTGATTTCTTTATCGATTTTTTCCCACATCCGTTTTCTGTTCGCGTTCGGTTTTTCGCCAGCCAGGCATTTGCACGTACTTTTTATCCTTTATTCCAGCGAAACTTTCTGTTGTTTGGTTCTGCGGCGAACGGAGAGCCCAAAACTGGAAAACTTTCCCGTTCGGCTGAAGCGTGGCCTAATCTATTGCTGTTTTTTTGATAACACTCGCTCACACATGCACTCACATGGTTGCACACGTTCGTTTTTTATCGGTTGGATTTTTTTTTGCGATTTGCATCAACCGCATACAGTCACTTGCAGCCACTTGTGTCACTTTTGGCAGCTGAAGCCATCATCAATCGCCCCATGGTCTGACTCATTATTACAAATACACACCCCGAAAATATCGACTGAACGGAAGCGTCCCTTTTTTCCCTTCGACACACGTTTTAGACTAGCACCATCTCGCTGTTCGGAAAAATTGACCTTTTAAAACGTGTTTAATTTCCATTTTTCTCCTACCTTTTTTGTAGGAAAATCCCTTCAAAAGGACCAATAATTTAAATGCCCAGAACACGACATTTGCTGGTAGCATTCAGCATGAAGACTTTCTTCTTTTTTTCGTTCTCTCTCTCTCGCTTGAATTTACTATGCAACGGAAGTAACTTAAACAATGCACTAAACCACTAAAAACCACTACGGAAAGGGGCACTTTGTAGGCACGGCAAAACATAATACTAAATAATATAAGCTGGGACGGAGGTTAGGGTACTTTGAATGGTACTTACGCTGCGATACTCTTCGACAATGGCCACCGCTCCATCGAGGCCTGGTACTTCATGTTTTCGATCTGCTTTTTCAGTGCGTCACGGTCCATGGTTGCTAGAATACTGGGATCCATCGTGCCTGGAATGTAACGCGTGAGATGGAGAAAAACGTTCTTACTGGTGTGCGTGTGCAAGTCGTTGCTTTGGGAGGGGTGGTTCGCGATGTTGGTTAATCGACGAAAGGGGCGAAAATTTGCAAACAAAATTCGTTGGAAACGGTTTTTTGATTTGTGAAGTTGGTATAGGTTTGTTCTTATTTCTAGTAACGGAAAACATGCGATAATTTAAATAACGCTTAAATTATTATTTTATTGTGTTCATAAGTACTTTTAATTTCTATTCAAGAACATGAAACAAATTTAAACAATCTTACATAAATATTCATCAGGAATCAAACGAAACAGCCAGTGTATAAACGCGCCTTCAGCGTACACAAACCGACAAACCGATGAAGACATGCAAGTGTGCGCATGCTTCGTTCCTCATTTATTAGCCCTTCGAATAGACGCAAACGTTGCCTAATCGGAGCGATAAAATTTTTGACAGAGGTTAGATTTTGCTGCAATAGACACACATACACATTCATGCACCCGCCTGTACGATATGACGATACAGCAAACAAGCCCTTTGTGTTGCCACTGCACACACCCTTATCGTACGGGCGAAGATTTCCCCTAGAGGAGCATGCGCAGCAAGAAATCGATTAAATGAAATTTGAAACTATCATTTGATCGAAGTAGCTCGATTAAACAACTTGAATTCAAACATGCAGTTATGCTTAAGAATACTCTATTATTCATGAGCTATAGAATTTTTGTATTTAAATTAGATAACTACAAATCATTGTGTATGTGGTGCCTTCGGTTTAGCGCAAACGTTTTCCTCCTCCATTTAACGTTTATATATCTTTAATATTCTATTAATTCACGATTATTTTCACAATTCAAAACGGTTATACCGTAAAATAACCACCATACATAAGAGATCTGAAGTGATCTAAAACTTGATTTTATCGCTAGATCTTTCCGCGCATCAGTTCAACATCCACAAACTCCACCAACTAGATGCAAAGCATCCATTAACCACAGGTGCAACACGATCTTTCCCCCACTGGTGCATCACTAGTCACTAGACGATCAAACAAACGAAACATGCCATGCAAACGAGATCGAGAGATCGTGTCAAGGTAAAGTCAATACAAAAATGGAAACAATTAGCTCCCATTAGCCCAGCGTGGGCAGGGGGGCGGATGGTTGTTGTTGGTGGTGGTGGTGGTGGTCTGTAACGAATGCGACCGGTGCATGCTGCATGCTGCACCGAGGCACTGCAAATTGTTCGATGGAGATGAGTCGATTCCGTACGACCACACCAACCAACCAAACTCACACACGCTCTCGTCGATCTTGAGCGTTTGCTCACGTGGTTCACTGTGGCACTGTGTTTGTTTGTCTATTCGCACGATCGTCGTACCCGATCTTCATTTGCGTCTGGATGTTAACGTTAGTGGAGAAACGTCGATGCGGAATGTCGTGACGGATGACAGCCAATTAGGTAATGGGTTAATCTTACGAAGGGAAAGGTTAAATTATTGACCGGTGCACGAGAAATTAGTGTGTCAGTCGGAGATTGGTTAGAAAAACAAATTTGGAAAGCAAAGTGTCACTTCCACGCGGAATGCCCGTATTATTATAGAACAGCGAAAATTACGCAAGATCACTAAATCATCGATTCGATTTGCATTGCTGTTTTACACTTCTTCATTTTACTATCAAAATTTCCTGCACGTTCGCTTTAAACTTAAAAGTCACTGTAAAATAGTTTTTGTTTAAAGTTCCATTTTTCCATTTACAAACAGACAGTGCAGCAATAACGTTTAGGAGGTTGATGAACTGCAGCCAAAACAATTCACTATGAGCGCGGTAGATTCTGCTGGAAGCACTTGTTCCAGTTTGATGAAAATGATATTGAAGTACGATTTACTCTTCGTTTGATAATATTCAATGCACATGTTTTTAACCCAATGGCACACACCTTAGTTTAAATTGTAACTGTAGTTTTATCTCTATTTGCTTCAGCTTTCTTATCGCACTCGGCTCTCCGTCCGTTTCCGCTGTGTTTCACCAATCCTGTGTTGGTTAGAAACTGTACTGCTGGCGTATTAAAAAAATACAATATTATCCTTCCAGTTACACCCGCACGGTATCCAAAAGTGTTCACCTTTTTAGGTTTTCACCTTGCGCTTACGCGGGTTTTAGAACCTATCACGACGGACAACACGAAACGAGTGTTTTCTAGCTGACCACCTGAAGCTCACTTTATCGCAGTGCAGGTGTGTCAAAGCGCGCTGCATTGTCATATGGCTTGTGCCGTCGCATTCGCTCGCACGTGGCTTTAGGGGAAACAAAAGCCTCTACTGTTACTGTGCTGGAAGACCGACAGTTCGGTCTCCGGCAGTACCGAACGACCAACGTCAACGGATGGCTTCGGCGACAGACACGCTTTCCGCTTCACGTAGATAAACGTTTGGAGTTCGTGGATACGTTGGTCGGGACGGACGTGTGGAGACCGACTGGAAGATACGGTGCGGTGGATAGAGCGTTTGATCGAGCGAGACAAACGAGCCCGGTAAAGTTGGCTAGGAAACAGACAACTACCGAAGGGAGCAGTTTTGGAGGACAAACTGTTCGTTTACGTTATGATAACCTAGTAAGGTGCAAGTTGTTTTTGATAAAGAAAAGAAAATGCCATTTTGGGCAGAGCTTTTAATGGAGTGAATATGTTCGTTATTATTAATTATCAATCAATTATCTTAGTAAATCAATAAATACGTTATGAAACACATAATATGAAGTATTTATTAATGTTGGCATGAGCAAATGTTCAGTTTAAATAAATATAACTCATTACTTTTTTATATTTAGCCTAAAGTTGATACATCAACCTTGCCTAGGATAATTATTTAAAAGAACAATTTTCTTTCCTCTAAAAGGCAATTATATTCAAAATTAGAAGTGAGTATTGCTTTTGAATAAGTTAACAAAAAATACAAATATAATTGCATATATCTGACTGTCTTTCTCGTGATTGTTCCACGAGCGAAACCCTCGAGAATTGCATCACCCAAAAAGCGCATGCATGGGAGTTTTGCTCCCACCTCTCAACACCATGAAGCCGTTCCAAAGCGACCGCAAAGCTTTCGCAAAGTGATTGTTGCTTCCAGTCATCGTGTGGCTTCTCTTCCTTCGCGCTTTTGTAGCGTGTGTGAGAAAAACGGCCGCAAGCCTAGCAGAACAAGCGAGAACGCTTGCAGGACATGCACATTGTCCCTTACCGCTGCTGCCATGGGAAGGTTGGTGGTCTTGAACACATGTGTGCACTGCACTACAAGACATCACACATGCACACCAGTAGAAGTTGGAGCTAGATGGTGAGTAGATGTTAGTTGCTCTCTTACTCCTAGTCAGCTTCCGGCCGATGGGTTTGGCAGTCTGTGCGTGTTCCTGAGCGCCTGGCACGCTCTAAGCAAAGGATTCTAATATATGCTCGTATCCTGCCAGGGTGTGTTGTTGTCGAGTTTTTCGCAGCCTTTTAAAATTGGTTGTTTTTTTAATTGTATATAGAAGTAAGCAAATGTATGACCGAAGAGAAACCTGATAATAAAAGCTTGAGGATGTGTAATATGTGTTCATATTAGAAAAGTCCAAAACTATTCGCCGTAAACAGTGGTCCGAGGTGGTATAAAATGATTTAATTAATGTTAGTAGCTAACGAGACCGTCGTTGTCAAAACAAGCGGGCTATTGTGGTCGATTTTTCATCATGCGGTAATTTTTAACCATCGATAACTGGTTAGCAGCAACTTGCATTCGTTTAAATTTGTATCCATTCCACCCAGCTGATGGAATCACCGTTTAGACGCGGTTTGAATATTTTCTTTTAGAGTTGCAATTTAAAAATAACACTCTTTAATCCTTTACACTGAGAATGAATAAACTAGGGCAACTGGTTAGCGAAAACATCAATTGAACAGCTAACTGTAAAGCCTTTCAACCCGGTTCCCTGTGTTCAATGTGGAACAATGCAACATCGTGCTTCCCTTGTTGCATCATGTACATGTACTAAATATTTTTTTAATGTCTGTTGTTTCTCCTTTCACGAACGAACTTACCAAGGACATATGATAAATGCCGAACGAACGGTAAGTGAAACAGGAAATTCGATTTTCTCTATTGAATTAGCTGCAAAAATGTGCCGTAGTGTTTTGTACGGTAAGTGCAAACTGCGAGGCCTACGTTCTACCCATAGGTTCGCTATGGTAGTTTCGACAAAGAAAAACCCTAGTCTTCATCCATTGTCCAGTCGTCAGGGTGGACTTTTACCGGTGGGAGCTAAATAGTTCGTTCAGCACTTTCACCACTCGTTAGGACTACATACATACACATTGTGTAGTATGAATTTTTCTCTCCCTAAACCATTAGCTGTATTTGTTTGGGTATTCGTGACTTTTCCGAACCATTTACAGTAATTGAATTAAGTTATGAACAAAAACAGAAAAGTATGTAAAACTTGTAAGATTTCTTCTCCCTCGGGAAAAGCGCTTCATGTAATACACACCAGTGGGGTCGATTGCACTGAGGAAACCGACGTTCGTTGATGAGTCCAGTGGGATTGTGTATACCCCTTAAAAAAAACGTGCTCGGTCTAAAATACCCACAACGCACAGCCAATCGATCGTTCGGCCTGGAAGCCATACCAATATATGGTACCTGTTTGGTGGACACCGGCGCCAGAAATTGAGAGGTGATTGGAATTTGAATTAACGTGATAAATATTGTGAAATGCTTCTATGCCGCTTTCAATCAATTAATCAATCAATTGCTGAGATCCTAAAGTGAACATTATGCAAGAGAATGATTATGTTAATTTGGAAATAATGTCACTCAAGAAGAATGGTTACTCAACTACATAAGCTTTTTTTCAATATTTTTCAAGAATAAGATTGAATATTAAAATCTAGATTCACATATGGAAAGCAAGTTAGACTAATAATATTAACTCTGAATACTGCAATGCGAATGCCGGGATTCGCATAAAAAATGTAGAGGCGTAGTCACATTTTTTTCCTTCGACAGTACATGACATCAGAGCAGTGTTAGTCG
The DNA here is from genome assembly GCA_000349025.1 of Anopheles minimus. Classification (NCBI taxonomy): domain Eukaryota; kingdom Metazoa; phylum Arthropoda; class Insecta; order Diptera; family Culicidae; genus Anopheles; species Anopheles minimus. The sequence goes on from KB663688.1 coordinate 2,933,137, forward strand.
ATATAAAGTCACCTTCACATTTATTATAGCTGTCTGAGTTGGAAATTTACCAACTGCGAAATTCGCAACTAGCGCGTGTAAACATACCTCGCACAACTACAGTCGAGATCAAAGAGTTCTATCGCGTCTTCGCATAGGACATACAAATAAAACATATAAACACCTCATGGAAAAATCTACTCTTCCACTCTGCAGTCACTGTGGAGTTACCATTACAGTCCAACTCCTCCTGGGCGATTGTTTGGGGTACACCCAACAACGATCTACTTTTCAACTTGACCACATCATCGACATTATTCTATCCAACAATATACAAAAACAACAAAAATTCATCCGTTTTCTTAAAACTACTGACATTTACAACCAAATCTAAATAATTTAATTCATAACATCTCAAATCCGACGCCACTAAGATCAATAGAAGAGACGAATAAAGTCCGTTGACTCAAAGTCTCTATAAATTAACAAACAAACCAACCATACCTCGCACAAATTATGCTCAAGCTTGCTTTCAAGTCAAGCCGGCTGCTAATCAAGTTGGTTTCAAGTCAAACTTGGTAACTCAAGAGTCGTGCCGATTTCTAATCGTGCTGGCTTGAATCGTGCCGGCATCAAGTTGAGCTGACTTCAAGTTCAGCTGCCTCGAGTTAACCTTGCTTAGGTTAAGCTAGCTTGAGTTCGAGTCAAGCCGTCTTCAAGTTATACTGGCGATCAACGAGCCGGATTCAAATTATTCTGGCTTAAGTTTTGAGGTTATTTATTCCATGCGAACAGAAATTCAAATTTTCTCAAACGAATTTGAGGGAAAGCCATGGTTTCACGACATAAATCTAGCTGCTCATGAAATTCAAACTTTAAACAAGTTAATCATCTGTCCAAATAATGATTTCAGTTCAAGTCAAACAAGCTTTAGTTACAGTAGCGCTTGCTTTAGTCAGTATGGCTTCAAATGAAGCTGACTTGATCATGCTGGATCCACCACAAGCTGACTCCTACACAAATCAGCTGGAACTGATGCCAATGTGTACCAAACCAGCTGAACTTATAGTCTGTTTGACTTATAGCTTGACTGAGGTCAGCTTAATTTTAAGCCAGCTAGACTTGAAGGCAGCTTGACTCAAGCCAGACTAGAATTCAAGCCTACCTGGTTAAAACCGGCTTGGCTCAAGCCAATTTAATTTGGAGCCAGCTTAACTTAAACTCAAGCCTGCTTTGCTCAAGATTGTTTCGACTCAATCCGGCTGGATGTGAAGCCAGTTTGGCTCAATGCAGCCTGACTTGAATTCAAGCTAGGTTGACTCAAACTCAAACAATTGGACTATAGCCTGCTTGATTTAAATTTAAAATTAACAATGCTTTTCTATACAGCATTCGAACTGTATACATGAAAATTCGAAAATTATTTTCGAGGATCATTGAGGACCAATCGCACACACACGCATGCTGGTTTACACTGGTTTCTGGTGCCCTCCGTTATCAACCACCAATACAAAGAAGCTTTATTAGAGCTATCCATTAGGGAAGAGTTATTTTTGTAAGAAAAACGACATCTCCTTCACTATATTATTATAAAAAAAACGATTCTAGGGAAAGAGCGTCTTTTGGAGTGTTACAACTTCTTGTTTATACTATTTCTCTCAATTGTTTGAGCAATAGTTTTTTTTTTTATTTGAATATGGAGGAAATGTACCAACTACTAATATGGTGTACATTCTATTTGTAACCATGTTTCTTTCCTCGAATAAAATAAGCTGTGGTATCTTATGAAATAAATTAGTAAACGCACTTGCAACACAGCTGTTTCCTTGCTTTTTCAGTTTTATTTAAATTCAATAAATAGTGTTTGTGTGTGAGTGTATTTTAGTGTCTGATGTGGTAATGTGTGTGTGTGTATGTTTTAGCAATACGAGAGAGACTCGGTTTGTTGTGTTTTTGTTTGCCCAACTCATCACATTTTACAACTCCACGCAAGGATGCCGCAGTATAAAGGATTTCTTTTGTTTATTATAATCATTTCATTTCTTTTGGTTTGGGTTGTTGTTGTTTTGTATGTTTGTAGTCGTTGTTTTGCTTACATCGATTGGTTCTGTCTCTTTATTTTTCTTCATCTATTGGTACTGTACTGTGCATTTGTATCGTTTTTTTATATTTTATTTTGGTAGTCTCTCTTGTTTAGTTCCACATGTTTTGTTTTGCTGTTGTGTTGCTGTTTTGTATTTCAACGTGATAATTGTAAAAGACAGATTTTTAGCCAGACATCAATATGCTGCAAACATTTTTTTTTTTGTTTCGAGGTTTTCGATAAACAGGGACAATAATACGAGAATTTAATACGTTACGATATGTCTTACGGCTAAGTGAGTAACTAAAGCTAGTTGTGTTTTTTTTGTTGTTGTGTTTGTTGGTTTGTTTGTTACTTTCTTTCCTTCCTTACTTTGTTGATGGTATTCTTCGATAAATAAACCAATGACATTCGTCCCGGTGAAGTAGTAAGGATAAATTAATAATGCTGCGTACGATGCACCGCACTCCGGTACTAGAGAACAAAAAACTATATATCGCTCTACTACTGCGTGAGACTAGTAAACGGCGTCACGTTACGGAACACGGTACACTTATTTATTTTGCTGATTTCCATAATGATTAGATTAAAATGCTTATACACATCGTATATACCGCACCCGCAGCTCCATTCTTTTTGCTTTTTTTGTGATATTTGTATTGCTTACTGTTGGGATTGTTTCGTAACGACGGCTTCACCTTTGCTATTCCTGCCACGGAAATGGGAGACGGTGTTTCTTCGCCTATCCTCCTTCCGGGAGTATTTTTTTTTCTTCAAACTGCCCTCAACTGATAACCATCTTTGCGTTCGACAAATTGATTGCTATTGCTTGTTGCTTCACATTATCGCCACAGTACCGAAGATGTCAGCCATTTTAAGCTTCCGTTCTTTTCAACTACCCTGCACTGACCGAACGGGGCTGGTGTGTTGGTGGTGGCGATCACTATTGGAATCTGGTTCGATTCTACCCCGGCGTAGCAGGGTAAGGGGTGGGTCGGTTTTAGGTTAACCTAATCGCAAAAAACACGGAACGGATGCAGGAAAAAACATTGACACGGCGAAAAATGGTGCAAGTAGAAGAGATAACCTGATATAACGTTATTAGTTCATTTACTTACTAACTTTGTGTGCTTCATAGTGTGTTTGCTGTCTATGTGTATTTGTGTGTACGTGTGTGAGTTCCGTTTGTAATCTTTGTCTCGCTTGGTAACTAGGTTTTTCTTTTGTTTCAAATTCATTCTACACACCAAAAATGACTAAACCTTGGAAAGTGTTAATGACATAATATGCAGGCAATAAATTGCACCAGAGTATCGCATTTAACAATTTTAATCATTCGCGCGCCACTGTCAATTCGCTAAAGTTTGCACGTTGCGTGCGTGTGTATTTGATGTACTAATTTTGTCTACCATCCTTCCTGTGCCCTTTTGCACCTTTCGCACTGATTTCTGAGCTTCTCGTGTTTTTCTCCCCTTTTCACTGTCTATCAATTGTATTATCCCATTTCCTTGTTTTTTTTTTGCAGGATGATTTCGATTGGGTGTTATTTTACTAAATTTTGTTTTCGTTAAAAATTTCTCCGTTTAGTTTCTCGTGTTTTTTTTCTTCTCTTACACTTATTACACGTAAATGTTTTTTTTTTGGTTTTTGCTTTACTTTCCCCTTTTCTTGCAACGTGTAAATGGTAAATTGGTTGTTTTTTGTTTGCTTTTATTTTTCTAACTCTGCTTACAAGTTAATATCAAAAATGTTAACATTTTTGTTTATTTCTTATGTCCATTCTTTTTACCGCGTTCGTGTTTTTGTTTTTTGTTTTGTTCAGTAGTGGTTTTGTGGTTTGCCTTGTTTTGTTTCGTTTTATTGCCCCGTCCGTTCGTTTCATGTCCTTCTGGTCTCCTGCAATGCGTTTGACGCGTTTTACGTTTACATTACTTGCTCTAAGGGGGGTTTTGCTCGATCGGGTATATTATGGTTGCTGTGTTCGTTCTTAGTTCCCTAATGCTTAGAGCGTGATCAGTATTTTACGGTTCAATTCAGTCGCTTCTTCACTAGGATTCGCTGGGGTAGAGCTTACTGCTTTAGTATCGCTATTTTGTAGCGATTCATTTTATGGGTTCTTTTCTTTTTCCTCTCTTTCGTTTTGTTTTGTATTGTTTGGCTGTACTAAAATGTTGTTCATTACGTTTTGCTACACATTCATAATACTTTCTTATAGATTGTTAGCTTGTTGTTTTGTTTTGTTTTGTTTTGTTTTGTTGTTCATCTTACACAGTTGCAATTACTTTTTTCTTGGTTTTACATTGGTGGGATCACATTTTTCTTTTCTATCGACAGCTATCGATACAATACTTTAGGGTTTGATTTCTTTTTTTCCTACCGTCCGCACATAATCCGATCCGGTTTTGGTTACACCCCGTCCCCGGTGGGCGGGGATGATGGTGGTGGTAATAATACTTATGCTTACGGGTTTTTTTTTGCTTCATCGCTAAACATTTCCTATCAATATATCAATATATATATACCGTACTAGCAAAATGTTTGCTAAACATGTAAAATAGATTAGCTTGAAAATGTCCCCTCTCGTACACCCATGTGTGAGTGTGATTTTCATTTATCTAAAGGTTGCCGTTTTGCCTCTCTCATTGCTCTCGTTCCGTATTGCAGTGCTTTTCTGTTGAGCGGTGTCTGTCTAACTCTATACTGCTCCTAAACTGTCCTTCTGAAGAGAAACTGGGTACGTAAACGTGCAGAAGAAGAATACAAATTATGTTAAACGCTGTTCTATTCTATACTAATAATCTTTCTTTCATTTTTTTTTTTTGGTGGCGCTCGGTTAAACATATCGCTATCGCCGTTCGTTCTATTTTATGCTCATGACCTGTTACAACATAATGCGTTAGGCATTCCGGAATAAAATTCCTATCTGTCGGTGTTTGTTTGCTGCTTCTGTTGCCGCTTTTATTTTTTTCTAAATTTCCACTGTGAAGAGATTTGCTACGGGAGCTGTTTTACAAGTAAATAAGAACGAGAGATATCATCAAAATCGAACCGTTAGTGAGTACAAAGAGAGGTATGTAATAAGAATAGCGGACACATAATTGAATAGTTTGAATAATATAAACATTTATAGGCTACAATTCTAACTTCGTTCCATTTGGTTTTACCGCTATAAATCAGTGTACTTCCCCTTTTCTGTTTCGTGTTGCCGGGTACGGATGCTCTAGTTTCGCTAGTTTACTTCCCGCCATTGCGCCATGAACGGTGGAGAAAGCAGAAATACATTCTATTACAATAATACTGATGCGGTTCATCATCATTCGGGAAAGGGGGGATGTGTTGTGTGCGTATATTTGCGATTTTCTCCCGAGCACAAGAGCTTAGGCATCGGGAAAGTCACACAGAAATATGGACCTAACGGATTCATCCTAGATAATTGCAATTTGTGGGGGGTGGGGTTGGGGAACGTACGTGTATGGGAATTGTGCTGCCGGTCGTTTCGTTTCCAAGGGCTGATTAATTTAACGTTTACTGGTAAAATCTGCGTTTATAGAACTATACGTACTTTAGCGTTATTTAAACAACATCAAATGAACTGTAGTGAATATGATAAAGATGGACAATCAATATCAAGAACAGGGCCGCTAGTCCAGTCCCAGTTCCCACGACGTCTAACTATTGCACCCCTTTTCTTTGACCCGCGCGACGGATGCTACGGCCAATCGTAACGTTTTGCTTTGCGTTATATTTATCCGATTATGCATTAATTTTTCCTATCTGAGAATGTAAATATTGAATTATATGTATGTATATATATATATTTATATATAATACTATTGGACTAATAAGTTTTGGTTTTGCATTAATTTATTACCATTTCTTCTGTTATTGTTTTTTTTTCGCCTGAATTCCTCTCCTGCCCTGCTCCGCCTGGCTAGCAATTTACGGTAGTAGTGTTTAATAATAGTTGTTGTTGCTTTTGTTGTTCCGTGTTGCTGTTGTTTATTTTCTGGATTTGTTGTTTTGCGAATTTTCCGCCCCATCACACTCGGATGAGAGTTATAAATATAATTACTTACTTCCTTGTACAGCGTCATAAAGTATTTCACTATATAGGTGTATAGATATATAAATATCGTAGACTCTCGTACTCGGGTTTTTTATGTTTTCCGGTTGACCATGGTTAAGTGTTTTCTCTCTGTTTTTGCTCTAGTTCGGATTCTTCATCCTCCATCGTTGGATCAGGTTTCACACCCCAACATATGATCTTCTCCGTACAACACTGGCTTGGTGTGCATGCGTTCCTTCATTCCAGTGTGTTCATATGTGTGGTAACACCTTTTGAAGGGTGGTTTTGTTCGAGTACCCGTCCACTTTGGTTCCTCCGGGGATCGTATCGACTAGCACAACCTCAATTTATTTACTCATTGCCTTCAATTGAGCAGTTCGTCGTTTTTCGTCGTCACGCAGTAATTGTTTCTCGTCCACGGGAAAATTCTTGCCCAACTATTATCTCTGCCGTCCATCGAATGCGGATCGTTTCGGTGCAATATTTGATATCTATTTGGATGTAGGCAGACGGGCTTTAAACCTGCCCCCAGTGCATCTACTACCGGTATACTAAGTCGACGAACGGTTTACCAATGAAAAATGAATTTCGTCCTGCTGGTAGAGTATGCCGGTGAATAGAGAGTGGAAAAAAGGAAAATTTAAAGATAACACACACTGCATTCAACACCGCCGGCGAGGTGTCGTTTTCTGCGCGAGAATCCACCATTTACACGGCGTGAACGCACAAACCCGATAGCGCATACATATGCGGCATTGTATAAACTACGAACAGTTATGGGCGGAATTGGCAAGAAGACTGCACAGTAGGAAGCGGTGCTAGTGTAGTAGAGATTTAAACGGGCTCAAAACATCTACCATTGTTTTGCACGAACGCTACGACGCACCGCTACGACTTGGTCAATGGTCCCAATGGTTTGCGTTCGCATTCTACGCCAAACGGAAACGGGAAACGCAGATCACGGGATCACCGGACACCGTGGCATGGTAAACTTTCGCTAAGGTAAATGTAGACTACCGGGTGCTGTCTAAATCGGTTTAGCAGATATACAATTTAAATAACAAAATAAAAACACAACTGTTTGACAAAATACAAAACAATATAAAAAAGTAGTTAAAAATAATAAAAAAACAAAATTTAACACATACCAAACAATTAAGTTTTGAATAAATTTTTTGGTACTTTTTTTGCTGTTGATTTACTTTACATTTCTTTTTGCTTAGGTGCGCTCTCTTTCTCCCATTCGTAGTTTTCCGATTGATTTACACTTGAAGAACATTGAACAAAATCTTTAAGCAACTAAATTATGCCATCTAACGCTTCGCGCGTGTTTTTTGTTTAACTCAAAATCATGATACAAACGAACTCAAACACGTGCTGCTATTCAAATGAAACATTTTACTGCTGTTTTTGGATGTGTGCCACGTTATGTGCATTTAATTAAACTTTTATCAACACAATCCACACGCAAAGCCTTCACAAATGTGGTGAAAAATCGTTATGAAATTAATCGAAAGAAGGAAAACAAATATGTTGAATTCAAAAACGCAATACCTTACATTCGAGTGTTTCTATTTGCAGTGGTACATCCAGCAGACAATCTATCTGTATACGATTAATAAATAAATGTGAACGTAAAAAGGCGCGTGAGGAAGGAACGTTAGAAAATTAATTGACAATTATGTGAACGTACGACGTGCTTGTTTAACATTCGAAAATTACAAAGTACTAATCAAAACCAAAAGCAAAATTTACACATATTTATAATAAAACGATAGATGATACCGGTCACTACTCGCTTCGCCCGTGACAGTGAGAATAACACAAATCGAACAATAACTCAAACGCACAAAAGAACAAAAATGAGTTAATTAAATTAATCTAACATCGCATCGATTGCTGTCGGCATGCGCAAAACCAAACCCGACGAACACTTTTCGGCTTCGTTTGCAGGTGACTGTGTGTGTTTGTGTCTGTCTAGAAAGACGGGAAGGAAATAGTAGTGAAAAACGTCTTCACGCTTGTTTCGAGGCATTATAGTGACATCATCGTTTCCGATTCCCTTTTCGACTGGCGCACTGAACATACGTCGAACCGTTCCGTCCAGTCCGTGCCCGTACAACGGTGCCCAAATGGTTTGGCTTCCTTCGGTTTAATGCATTTTCCTTCTTCCGTTTGCTCCTCCAAATATTCCTTTACGTTCCTCCCATTCCTTCGCTTTGGTGATTCTTGCTTGTGTATTTTTTTTACTCGTGTGTAAAACCTTGTGTAAAATTCTTCTAAAAATGTTTTGCCTTCCTTACATTTTCTTACGAACAAGTTACATTTCATTTCCCCGCTGTGTATTTTATTTTTCCTACCCTCCCTATAACGCATCTCGGCTAGCGAGTGTTTAACATTTGCTCAAAACTGATTCGGAGGAGCTTCGCAACCGGGCGATCGGGCGATGCCGCTTAGAGAATGGTCATTATGACGCACATTCGCTTCCAACTGTATCACTGTGTTTTTACATGTTCTCTTCTTTTGCATTATCATTCCGGTTCCGGTTTGCATTACATACACACAAAACAGCCTGACTGAATGGCTCCGGTGTCTGAATCGCCGGTTGATTGCTATTATTGCACTTTTTGTCCCCCTATTTTCCCTATATTTCACGTTCTGTATTCTTTTTCCTTCTACGCCCCAAAACAGGCGGACAATGTGTAAATGACCTGCTGGGTTTTGTTTTCTGCTTCGTTTTTCTTTTGCTTTGTTTTGCAATGGAGAAACAAACGTGCATAGAACAGCTAACAACGCCCAACATTTTCCCCAATGCAAGTTACACAAATGCTGGAACTGCGATTACTGTGTGTGTGTGTTTTGCCGTGTTTCTTTTTCTTTGGGGTTTCCGTCGTTTATTCGAAATTCTTTTTTTTTTGCCATTTGTTTTCCTTGTTTTTGGTTTGTTTGCTATCTGGTACCACCGATTCGTTTTGCCTTAGCATTCATTCAGCACCGCGCTCCCTCAAACGAATGGAAATACGAGAATGATGATAATAATTAATAAATAAGTAAACAGCTCCACACCGTTACGGATCTTATCTGACTGGACGCATCTTCAGCAGCTCGTTCAGTTCGCTCATCCATCCATCGAGGGCACGCCGCTGGTCTAGCATGCCAGCGAGATCCCGGTCGCGAGTACCTTGCCGGCGGCGCACGGCTCCCATCGGATCCTGCTGCCGGTGCCGTTCGTCCATCGTCTTGCGGCGATGTGATTCCTCTTGCTCACCGATGTTGTTGCGGGCCGCGGCTACGATCGAAAGCTGAGCCAGCCAGTGGGCGAACAGCTCCGGTGGCAGGTTCGCTTGATTTTACGCATTTTTCGACTTGTTCGTCTTGAAGCTGACCTGCAGCACTCGGTTTCCGAGCGTGTAGCCATTCAGGGACTGTATAGCGACCACTGCTTCATCGTAGTTGGTCATCGTCACGAACCCGAAGCCTTTGCATTTGTTCGTTTGCAGATCCTTGATAACCTACGGTAGGGTAAAGAGGAAAGATTCATATGAATTTTAAAACACCGAAAAGACCAACGATCGATGAAGTACATAGCACCAATAAATTTTACTAAACCTGATTATAGTTGTGAAAGAACGACACGAAAATGGTTTCCTATAAAAAATGTAACCCGCAAGCAAAGGATGCCGTTCCAACCATAACCGGGCTAGTAAATCTATCAAACTGCCAGAACAATGCCCACTAACCTTAACCGATTGGACGGCACCGAACGGACCGAACAGCTGCCACAGAACGTTTTCTTCCGTTTCCGGCGCGAGGTTGTAGACGAAAATACACCAACCGGATCCGTTCGCGATGGCATTGGTAGGAATCATCGAGTTCGCCAGTAAATCTCCTGCCAGCGGCGAGTATCGATAGTTTGGAATGGCACTGCTTTGGGACGCAAACCGATTCCAACGGGAAAGAAACAAATACAACAACAAAAGAACAAACATGTTAATGTAAATACTAGATGAAGCTGTGGGATGTGTGCTGTTGGCACAAGCAGATGCAGAATGTCTACCTAAAGCGTCCGGTCGGATGATGGATCGGTCCGGGGAAACGGCGAGCAGCTTGGGGTCCGAGGTAGGCCGCGAGCGGTGGTACAGTTTTCGTGCTGCTCGGATTGTTCGCAAACTTGACCGTGATCGGTTCGGTCGAACCTTTCGGTACGGTTCCGTTCAACTCCTTGATGGCTTTTTCCGCCTCCATGCGCTGATCGAAGCGAATGAACCCGACACCCTTGGAAAGACCTATTGTAGAAATTAAAAGATACAATTGATTTGAGCATAGACCAACCATTACGTAAGTATACAAGTTTTAATGAATTTATTGTTCTACTTTATTAGGAAAAAAGTATTTCGCGCGTCGTAACTGAACCGATACATACCGTTGCCATTTTCACCACCATTTGGAGAGCTGTACTGTCGTGCTTCAAGAGACAAAATAATAAAATAAAGGAAAAATCATACAAAACCATAAATGAAAATAATTCACAAACATTGGAAAACGATAGCGAAAAATTAATTCAAAACATTCAGAGAAATAATATCTTGAGTACATTTTAAAATTGAACTATAGAAAAACAATCTTGTTGATACGGCACGACAGTTCAGGAAGCTGTACTGTATTTAAGAACAATCCATGTCGTTGGGATATGCGTTCAAGCAATCTCTCAGTTAATTTAATTAATACGAATACTGTGATGAACAGTTACGCAAGAGAAAAAACTTAAAAGTAATCCCTCATGGTCGAAATAGGACATCTCAAAACTTTGCAAAGCTTCGGCCTTCAATCGTTGCTTTATATTTTAGTTTAGAAATTTTTTGATTTTATTTAAAATTGATAACCATATTTCATTTGTGAAAATGTAAGGAAAGTAAAAACATTATCTTTTTACTATGCCACACGGGAACTCCAATAAGACCTTACAACTTTAGGTCATTTAATGATTTTTAATAATTTCTGTTTGAGTGTTTGGATTTTGACCTGTATACCTTTAGATGAGATTTCGGTATATTTGATTATTTTTGAGTTTTCACACGGCAGAACTGAGCTAAAATCCCATCCGGACCGTTCACCCGCAGTGAGAATAGACTGTTCAACTACGTGGTATTGATAATTCTTGTAAGCCATAAAATGGCCCGCATGACCGAATAGGTCGTTACGCCAAGCAAGAAGTAGTAGTAGATAAAATGATATAATAAACTCCATAAAATAAATTAAAACCTATAAGAAACGGTTTAATGCTATAAAACTTATTATCCTTGCCCTTACTTAATGGTACAGCGCTAAATTGCACATGCAAAACAATGTTTTACCTGTAATATTGTCACACAGAATACGGGACGTGATGATGCGTCCGAACGGGCTGAACAATGCTTCCAGATCCGCCTGAAGCATGTTTTTCGGCAAACCGGACACATACAGATTCGCACCCTTGATAGCTTCGGAACTTGGGCGTGCAAACGATACCTTGAGCGATGAGATAAAAGGGCAAAGAAAGATCGATGGTTAGATGCACATGCCGAAACCGGAATCGGACGCTTCAAACCGTTACCTTAATTTGCTTGTTTTGCAACCTTAGGCCGTTCAGTGTGTTGATCGCTTTGCTTGCATCCTCAGCCCGCTGATAGTTAACGAATCCGTACCCAAGGCTTTGCCCTGTAAGCAATCAAATGCCCGCCCGGAATGAAGCGTAAGTCAACCATCGAACTCCGGGACCCAGCACACAATCACACGTTTCCAAAAACGTTTCCACTTACCGGTCACTTTGTCTCGAATCAGCTTGCAGCTTTCCACCTCCCCGATGCTGGAGAAAAGCGACCGTATCTCCTCCTGGGTCATCTGCTGTGGTAAATAATTGACGATAAGATTGGTCTTTGAGTCTTCCTGGCCACCGCCATTTTGTTGCGCATCAGCGATTCCGTTCGTCATCATGACACAGTTAAGCGGCGATGAAACGGACGATGGAAGCGGTGGAGGTATTACACACAGTTGCCGCCTTTGTTTCACCACTGTCTGGGAGTCCTGGGGCTGATTCTCTAGTTGCCGCCCGACGATGGGTCTATCGGGTGGTAGACGGTTCGGCTGGGAAGTTGGATCGCTTTTCGTCTATCGACGATAATGGAAGTGTCAACCGTTGTGCGGCGTCCGTAAATGATTGTAACGACCACTCGTGCTTTCTTCCTGCTTTCGGGAGGCCTTTTTGCTTCTGCACTACGGATGATGCCTCCGTAGGTGTGTCCTTATAGTTAAGACAGCAAATTTATTGGATGTCGTATTTTCTGCGTTTCGCCTTCGTCGTCTTCGTCGTCGTCGTCGTCGTTGGTTCCAGCCTTGTGTACTGTATAGTATAGCACTAGTAATACTGATGATATTCCGGATGGACACCCGGAAAAGCGTTTTACCACCGTTGGCAGATTGTTTTTCTCCCACCGTTTACGTTGCGCCCTAAAGCTAGCGCTAAAACTTGTACAATTTACTTCCTGCAAAAGGTACGCTGGCCGTTTAAACGTTCACTCTGCACTGCGTTGCACTCCAGAGTACGATATGCATTAACTTAATGCATCTATATCGGATGTGCAGCGAATAAATCTGGAGGTTTATCTAACGCGCACAGGATATCATACAAAAAAATACAAAAAATATAAAACATGTTAAAAGAAGAGAAAACATCGTATTAGTAGTCGTGAAGATAAATTGTCGTTCAAGGAAGGAAACTTTTTTCATAAAAACATGGCATACAATGTTTAGGGATAGAAGAAACGTCCACAGAAAAACTGTAAAACATTACGTTTAGTAACCACTAACAACAATGAAAGCGAGAGGGCGGAAGGAACATCCATTTCCTTTTCGAGACAGAAAAGAAAAAAACACTTTCCGTTAACGATATCACCAACAACGATATCGTGCTGCCGTTGAATACCGCTAACCATTCGAGAAAGACATGAGACTGAAAAAGTCCTCATATGTTTTAATGGAAGATAAAAAGATGGCTGTTACATTCTTCTCCAATTCACTGGAGAGCCAGTAAGGATTGGCCAACACTCTACTTATTCGTTTTGTCTTGCCTGTGATGGTGCAATGGTAAAACGAGAATTAAATTACGTTATCACATTCGCACACACGACAATGGGTTTGTGAATATGTTTTTAGTGCCCGAATAGTTTGAATCGCATTTGAATGCGTTTTGTATTAAAATAAAATTATGAAAAAAGAAGCAAATTGAAAACAAAACTTCATAAACAATATATTGAATTGATTCATTATAAACCGCTTGATTAAATACGACCCTCCAGTCGCCTCCATAGCAATGCGTCTCCACCACCAGGCGTCTCCATCACCTGGTGACTCCATCACCAGGCGTCTCCACGATCTAAAAATTCTATTTTTACAAGCATAAGTCAGGTCAGAATCGATCCACAAATATTATACCAAATTTAAACAAAATCTGCTTTCAACGGATTTCAAATACATTTCCACTATGTTATGGTTTCAATTGATGCTTTGATCACATGTCTACCATTTTACTCACACATCGTTCACAGAAATTTCGGTATAATCTAAAACAACAATAAACGAACACCTCGTTGAACTCGAATACATCGCCATTTTATCGACGGGAAGACGGGAAGTAGCAATCAAAGACACACAAAGAATATCACAAACCGACACATCTTCTTTCGTTTCAGAAGATATCTATCGCACGGCACATGTGAAGCTTCTATTTGGAATTTATTTCTTGTACGTTAAAATTTCCACCATCAGTTCGCTGCCTGAACAGTGGATGGGTACGAATTGGCCGACTGACCGGAAAAATCGGTTTATAGGATTAGGAACGCCATAAAACCGATCGAGAATTTGTTATTGATCATGTTTCTTTTGAGCTTTACTTTGGCACTTTAAAATCACAATCAGTTTGAGAATCATTGTTATACACAAAATTCAGTTTTTGTTTTGCCAAGCTGGTAATACGATTAAGAGATACCTTTTGTGCTTTTGTGTACCTTATGATACCATTGCGTGAAGGATAAACGTATTAAAAGCTTTTACATTTAGAAAGAAAAATTATGCAATTAGTTGTATATTTTAAACTGAATAAAAATCGAAACGAATTAAATAATATTCTTCGTAAGCGAGCTAGAATAGAAAAAGTAAAATGCTTTCAAATCCACAAATCCATCTAAAAGCTTCGTCAATCAAAAACGAACCTGAATTGTTCTGGTTCAATAATTAGGACTACAGGCCAATTCTCGGTATCATGAAAAAGGCTCTCTGCGTGAATACCACTCTTGCTTGCGTGGAAATATTTGAATACCGTTCAACTGGAACAAATTGCCTTCCACAAATACAGCCGTTGAATATTGAATGAATCAAACAAAAATATAGAAAAAAGAACATCAAAATAGCTCAAAAGATGGGTAATAGGACCCAACAATAGTAAATAGAACTTTGGAGGATAAGTTAGAAAGTTAAGTTATTTTAAAATTTTAGCTTATTGAACATTCAGTGATGAATACTTACCACCCGTTTTCTTATAATATTAGACGTAGATCAGCTATTTCTCCGTTCTCTCTTGACTAGAAAAATCTTATAAATGGAAGATTTATTCAGTTGTTGTTTATCTGAAAATAAAAATAAAAACAAAAACGCTTTAATGGGTGGAGCTCCTCATGTGCCACAACGAGTCTATGTATTCTTTATAATTAATTAGGTTAACCCAACAGTCTGAATCGAATCCGCTATGCTAAACAGCACAAGCCAATTTCTGAACCCTGCTTGATGGAACAAGCAATCAATTTTGAAGGAAAGACACAATAAGCCCGCATTTGTTTCGGTTCGTTTGCTAAAGCGCTCGACCATCAAATGAGAACGTACTAATGCACAGCTTGGTGAGAGAGGCAAATGTTTGGCAACTGCATCCTTTATCCACCTCTTTTTGTTTAGTGTTTATTCGGTAGCTTAAAGATCCACGGAAAGATTGGGCAGCTTTGCCACTTGGAAGTGGAACTCCTGATCACCATAAAGCAAACGGTTCTGATGGATTCCCTTCCCGGTGCGGCTGTGATAGTGATGATGAAGTTTTCTTTTTTGTTTTTTTTTCACCGTTAGTTCTGTGCTAAAGCTGTGCCATACGGACCAAGGGTGCAAAAATTGCAATCACGAAACACCGAGCAAACATCAGCCGAAAGCGAAGAATGAAACTTTCATTTCGTTTCGTGGTGTTTTCTTTCATACTGTCCCTACAATTGATGAACACTCTTTGGGGTTTGGTCTGGTGGGAGAGAGAAAGATAAACTACTACACTCACCAAGCAAGTTTAATTGAATTTGATGTGGCATCTCCTGCTGGTGGTGCCTAACAAAGTTTACGAAAATTCTTGTGTATAAACAGCAATTCTGCGCTCGAAAGTTTACGTAATGTTCACGATGCTTTGTCGATAGAAGAGTAGATTGGTATGTTTGTTTGACAAACTTTTAATGTACATATTTAATAAACGATCCTTATAAGGATGATTAATAGATTGTTTCAGCAATAATCCAAAATTTTGTAATTTTAAGTTTCAGTAACAAATCAGACAATAACCGTCCACATGGATAGAGGAAGCTTAGTAGGCCCAAACTGAGATGGAGCGATGGCGTTGATGCATCCGCCACGAAGGCCGGGATAATGGATTGGTAGACGAAGTAGCTCGACCGTGAGTGGTTCAAAGGACTTCTGCAGCAGGCCAAGACCGCGAAGCGATTGTAGCGCCGGATAAGTAGGTAAGTAACAACTCAGAACCGTATAGTACAAACGCAAATTAGAATAACACCAGTATTCTATTATGCGTTTCAAGGGTTTCAGAAATTAATGATTAAAACGGACGAGTAGCAAAACAAGCATAGAGGAGAAAAGGGACAATTGTTTTATAACGCAATGTAACACAACAAAAAACAACAAAATACATTGAAATACAAAACCGTTATCGCTTGTTTTTCAATTACTTATATTTTATCAAATAAGCTAAAAGAATTAACAACTGCAGTTTTCGATACCATAAACTTTTTTTTTGTTATCCATCTTCATGTTTCGAGGTTCATTCGATGAATAAATGTTTAAGACCATGCAGACCATATACCTTGCTTACATTAAATTCAAACCTGTGTGTCACTCAAAAGCTTCTTTTTTGCACATTTTTACATCACTGTGCTAAATGCGAAAGAGAATTCCAAATCCACCTTAAAACAGAACAATGTATTGAAATTAGCCATACATACTGTTACTCCAGAAAAATGGTTGAACGATGGAACGTCAAGTGCTGATCAATAATTTGTCCTTGTGTATTGATCACAATTCTGACAAACCACATTTACGAGGGGCGTAAATATACATCACTTTGGCATTCATTTTGAACGATGATGTGCTACTGAATCAACAATGTACTGCAATTGTGAAACCTCTTACAACCCGGCTTTGCATCATGCGTGTTTCGTGATATTCGTACCCAAAACTAGTGCTTGGACAGGTCCCAATCCCAAGTATAAACCATCTCACCACTCTAATCCCAACTTCAAACCCTTGCCCCTTTCGTACAAACGATTGCTTTTGGCACGTGTTATTTCTCGGTTCTCTAGAAACCAACTGCGAGGCTATGGATGCTGCCGAATACGATGCCCCAATAAGACCGGATGCCATGAACTGCATGGGGTTTCCTCTTTTCGGCATGACAAAAGCGCCATTTAGGGAAGGAAAGGATGCAACATTACTCGATTCGGTGATAGATGAGGGTATTTGCTTTTGAAAAATAGCATCACAAATTTAGCATTGCCTGCAACCAGGAAAGCAATCGCAGCGCAATGGCGCTGATCATTGCTGGAGTGTTGTGCCGCCAACGTGTGCGGCTGGAAATATGTGTCGCAACCTGTGTGTCTGCACGTGACAGAAGTGGAGCAAATAGGTCGTTTTATCACGCGCTCCAACTCCAACCGTCAGAATAGGTCCGTTGCATCCGATGCATCCGTCAAACGATTGATCTATTGCTCCCGGTGTCTACCTCAGCTGTATACACGCGGCGTATGGGTGACAGGTTCCATTAATCATGAGCCCATCACGGTGGCTGAAGCTTATGCTGAAGTGATAGTGTTAGAATCGGTTCAGAATCCGCATGACAGAAGGCTTATTACAAACGTGTTCTATAAATCATACCAAATGGAAGTTGTTGTGAAATGACAGTTTTTGACATTGCAATCGCTATTGTGAACCAGGTGATCAAAAAGGAGTCAAAAAATTACATTCTTTAAGCTGATCATAACGACAAAAATCTTCGCTTTACGTCAAATTCATGACCTATTAACAAACTCCTGTTAGTAATCTAATATTGGGGTCGATCATACCATAAGCTAGTTTTTCTTATGCATTTTCACGTTAGAAAGCACTTCTGCTGCTAGATTTCAATCCAAGTTGGATTACTCTCCTAAGTAATTTCGATCAGCTGTTCGATAATTGTCAAAACAAAGCATAATTCTAGCAGGTCAATCCTGCGGTAGGTTATGTTTCCAAGAATTTATTAATGAACCAAACTGTGACTTATTGACTATGATTAAAAGTTAAAGTTTGTTGCAGACGATAATTTATTTTTTTTAAGTTAAAGTTAATGGAATAACCGAGTACACTAGGGATAAGATGCTCTTTAACAGTTTGGAGAAGGAAATGTCTCCAAGCCATTGTGAATTGAAATCTAGATTTAGTTCTGGTATACGATGAATAAGCAACACGTCCTGGCCGTCCTGCAGGAATAAAAAAAGTTAATGGAATTTTACCTGACAATTTGAAGGGAAATCTTCATTAAAGATAACTGTTATGGTCGTTTACCACAACGTTATTTTAAATATGTTGAGCAGAACCAAGCAAATGCTTGAGTAAACCCCGAATTCAACTCACTGGTAGAAGGAGAACATAAGGTATGATTGGCCTCATACATTTGTTGCAGTTAAAATGTAATGTATATAATTAAAGTTTGATCACACCGTCACCTTAAGACTGGGGCGAGCTCATTCCATCTCATTTTCCTCCCTTAAAACGTGCCGAAACTCAATCGCACTAACTTTCTTATGCATAATGTGATTGTTAACAATTTTAATTCAACGTTCCTTAAAAAGACGCACCGTCCCCAGTCATTATTTTCTGTTCACCTTTTTGGTGCGTTCAGACTGTTTGTCGTTGCTTAATTTTATCACTATTTGATACACACGGACACAAAAAAACAGCCAACATTTCGAACTACCATCGCAGGTTCCCGGGTTCACGTCTGAGCTGCCATCGTAATAATGTGCCAATTCCAGAAACCCACATTACACATAATGAACCGCATAAAAATGAATGATGAACGTGAAGCTACCTAGCTGTGGCAGCAGGGGAGATACAAAGTAAGGCAACGACGCTGTGTCACAAGTTGAGTTGAACTTGTGAACACAGACAGGCCTGAACCTCGCACTGAAATTTTGTGTACTGAACACGACGCGTTTGTGCGTAGGGGTCTTTCCAGGAGCAAAAGGAATGGCTTAAAACAAGCAATCGTATTCATTTCCAAACGCCCAAAAGGCTTTCTTTTTATTGCGTTCGAAATGAGCACACCAATCATAATTTTTCATGACATGTTTTAAATAAAAGTTTTACTCTTACAGCGAAACGGTGGACGGTGGAATATTTCACCATTCTTATTCCCCGCACACTGGGGGGAATTCGGGTACGTAACGTGTATTTGAATATCAATTGAGTTCTAAATGGCCGCTTTATACGACTACCTGCCTGTTGCAATGTCTTGCCAACAGTTGGAACAGCAACAGGAAAGTTTTAACCGAATGCTGCACCCAAATAAGATTAAGGCCGTGGTAAGTACGAACGTTAAGCCATGCATATTTAATTTGCTTTTATTTTTGTCCACCTACGAATCGATTCAGTTTCGTGGTACTACCTTAGCACTCAAATCCAGCACGAATCACTAATTGCCGAACATTGTACAAAGGTGGGGTGCTTCCAGGTGCAGCTGTACGATTGCGCGTATTGATCGACCCGTAAGGCCCAATGTTTTCTCCATCGGTGTGTCCAAATATTGTTTCAAAACCGCATCCGTGTTGAAGCCCAAATATAGATTTAGTTCCCGGGGAATTATGCGGGATTTGTGCAAATAATCGGCGCTGCTTTGCGAAACGTGAAACTGTGTTTGGAAAGCTGAACGGAAAGCTACGTGTGAAATAGAAAAGGATGGCAATCGGTCATTGTTTATGCAAGGGATGCAAATCTACCCACCGACATAACCCCTGATAATGGTTTCGATCGAGAGTTCGGTCGTGAGAGTGTACTGCAAACTGCAGAAGGTTTTGCTTATCGATAATAATCGCAATGAGAGTGCCACGGTTCGGGCACTCCACGGCACAAAGTTATAAAGCTCGATGAGATTTCTCGATGATAAATTATTGATAGCTGACAAATGACAACGAAGGTGGCAATGGGGGTGTTTTGCATTATCGAAGGGCGGCACATTATCATGTTGCGGTGAAATGCAAACCTTTCGGGCAGCAAACATAAGATGCAAATGAATACCTGAAGGGATTTATCGTGTTATGTCTGTGCGTTCTTTAATGTCTGCCCTAGCACTCTAATGTACACGCACACGGATTATGAATGTGAGTTACCATTCCTTCTTCCTCCTGGCACCCGTGTTCGTTTTGCTAATGCAAACAAAACGCACTGGAAAACCACTTCCACCCTAATGCGTTAATGCGCCCCAACAGCGAGCCGGAAAGCACGGGTGGTGTACAAGCAAGCGTCCATAAAGTGGAATTTTCGAACGCGAACAGTACGATCGATAGGTGGCTTTTATCCAGCAGATAAAACACCCTTAACCAGGACGTATGATTAGGGCTCTGTCGGCTAAGACTGAGTACACATCGCTGGAAACCACCACATGACGCATGTTTCACGCATCCTGACGACGACGAGCGACTCACGTAAAACCCACCAATTGCAACGAATGAATATAAACTCGTGGAAACAAAACCATCCAAAGCGAAAGCGTCGCTTAGGTGTGAGGTGAACATTCCGAGTAGTAATCAGGTCCGCGGCTTCCCGGGGCTCAGTCGGCTGGAAAATACTTCAACGCTGATTAGCGAAAAGCCGCAACTTGCCACACCACGCTTCCGCATTGCTACCGCACTTCCTCGTGGCAAACCTTGGAGCTTAATTTCGGATGCCACATACAAATTCTGAGAAGGGCGAGAAATGATTTATGAGTGAATCGTTGCGTCGAATCAAACCAACATTCCTACCACTATTCCGGAAGAGATACAGGCAGATGCTGTTAAACCTTTGCCTAGTGCCAGCAGAATGAGGCTGGATTCTAATGTTCAAGCGAATCCTCTTGCGCAGGGTGGTACTCTGACAAACTTCACTTCCGCCAATGTCACGAAAGATGTTGCGGAAAGGACTCTTTGCCTTCGGAACAACAATTTACTCGCATGCATTCACTTACGGTCGTTAAAGCCGGATGTGACAGATAGACGCAACGGCTGGGAGCAACTTCCAGCCTGAAAGATTTGCAAATAATTAAATCTAAACTTTAGCGGTTTGATTTGCATAAAATAACACAAACCTCTGGGGGCGCGTTAATCTTTGCGGAAGAAATGAAATAAAACGTCAATCTGCCTATGAGCATACATTCAGCTTCTGCTAATTAATTTAGGTGGGGTTTTGTCTCAAAGGGTTCAGAATCAAATTTATTTCCAGCAAAAAGCACACGATTCATGTTGTTATTATTCGTTTGCATTTTATTCTGTCTATTGTTTTTCAACATTCGAACAAACCAATGCAATCAAAAATTCATAAATTCTGCTATTGAGCACTACAAAAAGTGTTTGATATTTCAATCCATTATCACATCCCAACCAGAACGACAACAGCAAAAGCCAAGTGTTTTATTTTTATGCACAAAGAAAAAAGAAAAATACATATTTTCCAAAACACTAACCGAAAGGCAAGCATCACTAATAGCCCTGCACCGCGGCAATTGATAAAACATATTTGTTTCTGTTCGATCACGCCATATAGCGGAGGACGCGCGTTTGCATGCTCACATCGGCGTTCTACGGGCTCTCGTTTATCATGGAAATTTGTGCGTCAAACAGTGCGCCGTGTCTTATCTAAGGTGCCATATGTTGAAGCCATATTAATTGCTTTGATAAAACGTGCAATCAAAATGTTATTTAAACGATAAGAAAAAATGAGAACCACCACCCTAAGCGTTCCGTGATCGATAATATGAAACAGGGATCCGAGTTTTTATTGCACTGTGTATTTTTTCCGTTTATTTCATAAAGGGTAGTGTTTTTATCTTATATAAATAAAGAAAATGGTAATTTTATTTTTCTTTACAATTGTACGATGCCCTATATGTATTGCCTAATAAAGCAAGTACTTTCGATAGTGCTGTTCGACAACTATTTCATTCTTAGCTTGTGATGTATATTTTAATTAAATAGTTTATTGAATGAATGGTCCTTGTATAATTATACTTTGCTTGCCATAAAGTTTACATTTAGGGCATACAATACTGTTCCAGTACCAATATTACTCATTCAAAGCTAAACCATCTTCAAGGTGTAAGAGCTACCCATATTGAATATCAGCATAGATAGCATGCAATTATAATCTTATGTATCAAAGCAAATGCAATGCACTTGGTACACTGTACACGGTGTTTATTTCGGAAATGACACCAAACATTATTCGAAACAGCCACGTATAAATGACATGAGGACACATTTTCCGATCGTTTGTATCTCTGCAGGTCTACAGTGGGGGTACCTCTCGTTCCTTTGATTACACAATTAAAGTGCCTGGCACACATGCACACAGGCACAAATTTAGCCACACGCATTTCGTCCGTACAGGTTGTAGCGTGTACACCATCGAACGACATCAAACAACGTCAATATACGAACATGAACACGACGAACATAGCCATAGAAGTGCATTGCTGCAGTAGCAGTGGGACGAAATTCGATGCTCGTCCAGACCCTGACGGGCTGTGTTTAAACGATAACGGACCTGTGCAGACTTATACTACGTTTATTCGGGCATGAAATTAGCTTTCTCAAAGTTGCTCGTTACGATAGGATTAATTCGTTTCATACTAAGTACGACCATTGAAGGTAAATATAACTATCATTTATGATATGGTGTTTATGAGAAGCAAGACACAGTAAATCAATAGCGATTCATGAAAATTTAGATGGGTCATGTAGGAACATTCGTATTTTAGCTACTTTAAGAAGAATATAGAAGTGTAATTTGATTGAAAAATATGTTCTATTCATTCAATGAATTTCTCCCACAATATCCTGTTACGTTCAACGAATCTATTTACAATCTTTAAATGTGCAGACGCTTCCGAGAATGCTATGATCTATGTACTTCATAAATTATAGCAAAACTAGCATAATATGCACACAAGCACACTGCAGGTTCCCTCAACGGCATTCGCCAAAGTTTAAAAAAATCTGAAGAGTAAGCTTTTACCATTGCAAGCTTTTGGGCACTTTAGAATTGATGCAACTTTTGCGGACACCAAACCAAAGACCTTTCCCCACAATTCATCACATTTTATCGTATATGATATGAAACAGTGCAACCAGATATACATGCAAACATATTCACGAAATATACACGTATGTGTGTGTATACTATGGAATGGTGCCATAAAATTCATCATTTATGCATACTCCGAGTGATACAGTATGACGACGATGAACTCGTTTGTGCATAGCCGTAAAAGCTTCACCACTGGCCAAAAGCAGATCGGAGCATAAAAATTTCTGCCCTCTTTTCTGTTGCATCCCGATCCATTCCGTGCCATATGTTGCGCACATTCCCATCGATGCTGAGGAATGGCACGAAGCAATAGTAAGAGCGCGAAGAGCGAATGAAACAGAAAGAGAAAAAAAATCGAAAACTTGAAATAGGCTACCAAAACAAGCTTTTATCGTCCTGCACTGGCATGTGGCCTCATTTTATTCGCACGCCAAGGCGTAATGTACAGCACAAGAAGACGGAAAACCAAGCAACGGTATCCAAATCAAATGGCACTTCGGTCGGCACGAAGCATTGCGAATGAATTCTAAGATACAACAGCTAAGCCTAGCTGTTTTCCTAGCAAGAGTGCATCTTAATTTTAAATTACAAAAACAAACAATAACCTCTCGATTAAGCTTTTGGTCTTTTAGGTATGTCACAGATGGATGCCCTCACAGGTTTCCTGTCCCAAAGGCAAAAAAGGTCTTTTAAATCAGGAAATTTCCAGCATGGGGTTTTCTGTTGCAGGACACTTTTTATTCCACATGGTGTTGCCATTTGTTTCATGTTATGCTACTGCTACGATTCGATTCAAAATGGCGCTTTATTTTATTTCTATTTTTTTTTTTTTCAAAGTTATTAGAATAGCCAAGAGCTTTCAGAATAAAGTGCATCTCCGAGAACCTCCAACAGATGTTGTGTCATCGGTTGGGAAAATTATGCCAGCCACAGAGTATCTTTACCTTCGGATGTTTACGTATGCTGGCATAGAGAAGAAAAGTGAAAAAAATTCAACATAACCAAAGTTTCTGCTATTCTTTGTTTCGCTTCAGTATGAATGATTAATTCTTCCTATTGTTAATTTACACTGCACAGTCGTTCAGTTTTGTGCAGGATGATTGACTCGACATTGAGTTGGCATGATGATAAAAGGAAGTCGGAAGAATCATTTCATAAAGTTTGTGTGAAAGTTCATTCTTTGTTTACATTTTCTTCGTGCAAAAAGTTTCCCAGAATGCATTTGCGGCTGTTTCCGGACAAATGTTTCAGCAAAACAAATTTCATCAGCGTAAACCAAGCAGAAAGGAGTTCGACGAATGGTTTGGGGTCAGTATAAATAATACCATACCAGCTGGTGCACGGAAAGCATATCCCAAAAGGCGACTGAAAGACAAAACAGCTTTGCCCTGCTTTATCCCTTCCTGGTGTAGTTGAATGATGTCAAGCCGATTCTTCTTATGTTTAGTGGAAATTATTCTTTTGTTAAAATAATCCCAAAAACCGGCAGGAGTATCTCGTTCAAGAATAAATGCTTTATCCGTAAGATTTGAAAATAGTGAATAGATTTATATAGTGGGGATGAGTTATTCTAACTAGCCTGAACAAAACTTTGATATTTTGGCAGTTTTGCTCAAACTACGCTCGTACAGAATAACTTTTCTAATCCTTCCATCACGTTCACACTTGAATTAAGCACAAAACATACAACCGCCACGAAGAAGAACTTTTATTTTACAATAGCGTCGTACTTATGTTTTGTTGCACTTTACTACTACCCAATCATCTGATTTGGTTCGTTCCCGGACAATTTGGTACTTTGTTACCAAGCGGAGTTGGAAAGTTTACCACACAAAAGCATGAACCGGTACGCCATGTGTACACGCTTAAGCTACAAATATCTTCCAATTACGAAGACGCCGCTTGTTTCTCGTGCTGAAAACCACTTTTTCAGTCGAATTCGCGCCAGAATTCGAGGCTTGAGATGAAACGCTGGAAGCGTAAGCAACAGGGGGAAGAACCACGCTCAAACGCGGCGTGACGGGAAGCGCATGGCAAAGACCAACACGCGGAACACCGAGAGTGTTTATAGTCAAATTTTCCGAAGCACCCGAAAATAGATTCTCGGCTATTCAAAATTTCTATTTTTGAAAATTTCTGAACTCCCCGATCCGCGCAATACGGCCGCCGGCACATACAGCCACAAAATCATCATCGGCGTCATCGGGCTCATCTCGCAGCGGCATCATTGCACGTTCGTTAAAGATGAACCGACCGGTCCGGTCTCGTCGGTCGGTGGTTTGGTTTGGAGTGTGAAATTTCACGAGCAAATCTCTGATCCGTACTGGCATTCTCTTTGAAGCGATAAGCACCGCTGGAAATCTGAAGCGAAGTGGGATGTTTTTTTTATGTATTCCTCGATACCAGTACTTTAATGCTGCTTACAGTTGATTCCATACTCTCCGTTTTGTTTGTTTTGTATTTACAATTTTCATATACTGCAGAAGTTTAATCAATGAAGTTCATGCTTAAAAACAATATTAAAGCACCAACATTATTATAAATATATTATCCAAAATTAATATCGGAGTAAACTCTATATGGAACCATATTGAGATTAACGTGCAAAAAGGCATAATGAAAAACTTTACTTTTGTTTTTATGGATCATACGGTGCATCATGAAGTTCGATACCGCTGTTTGGAACTTTTTAACCGCGATAGTTAAACTCACCCATTAATTCTAATTTGCAAGGGTGGAAATAGTTAATCAGAATTATCCTTATTTTATTGATTACACCCAACATGTGTGTCCATTGTTCACAGCTCATTAAGCACTTTTATACGCAGTGATAAGGAAGAAGAAACGGCAATTGAAACTAATCCAAAGTAGCCATCATCGGCATCATCAAACCGTATCCTACCTAATCCTTTGACCCATTTTATTGTATTTCTACGCGATTTTTGTTTGTCCATCATGCCTACACCCTTCCCTTTCCGATTGGGTAACGGACCGATATCCAATCGTACCACTAAACCCTAATCCGGCTCGAAACAATCCTTAATGGCAATTTAATCCTCCCGAATTTACCGGCCGAACCTACTACAAGGCCGAAGAACAGCGGCGCTAGGACAGAGGGGGGAAAAAACACAACACCACGGATGCAGCAGCGCAACGACCGAGGAGCGGTGGGTTGTATATAATGTTTCGCTAATTTTATCGCTTCCATAAATTGTCGATCGAACATTAATGAGTCCTTCGCCCAAATTGCCAAACGATGATTATCGTGCCGTGCATCCGTGGGTGATTTGCAGAACCGTGGGC
Source organism: Anopheles minimus (assembly GCA_000349025.1). NCBI lineage: Eukaryota > Metazoa > Arthropoda > Insecta > Diptera > Culicidae > Anopheles > Anopheles minimus. The sequence continues at coordinate 2,959,233 of KB663688.1, forward strand.
TCTTTCAACCGGATTCATGTTGCAAATTCGCTCCCGGTTCGGCTGGCAAAGGCTTCCAGAAGGTTAGGCACGAAACTCAGTACAAGAACCGGATGAAAATGTTGCACCACTCGAAAAAGCATCGCCGGCGCGCCGCTCGTTCATCAAAAGCGGGTCAAATCGCTTAAAACCACGGGCGCTCGTTGTGGGGTAATAACAGTAAATTATGCTAAAATAATGTCCTCCCATGAACGATCGATTCGAACGCACGGAGCTCGTGCTGCTACAGCTAGGCACCGAATCCTGGAAGATGCATCCGGAGCCGATGGCAAAGAGCATGGTTTAAAGTCACATTGAAAATAGTTTATGATACTGTACGGAATGGTTTTGTTTTATTCCGAAATGACCGGACCATCAACGATATTTTACTCCACATGCCATGCATACTTCAATAGTGGCAATGGATAGTATTGCATTCTTGAATTGCGCTGATCGTATCACATTACGACGATTTTATTTTCATAAAAAAACATTTACCTCCACACAACACTCTAACGTCCCAAACGAAAAAAACATATCAAACTAATACTCCCCGAAACCAATTCGCATTGCCCGTGGAGGAAAAAGATAAAAATAAAGCACGCGCGCGAACTCACCTATAATAATAAATACAGTGCAGATGATACGATATTTCGATTGTAGGAACTACGTTCGGACAGCACACGGTCACCGGTTCGGTTCGGAACACGACCAGAGCGCTAGCTGGCAGCCCGCTAGCCTGCGGAAACCCTACGCGTAACAAAAGGTTCCGGGTGATTTTTCCGGGAGTTTGCTGCGAAGGAACGGCAGCCACGATCCGCGTCACGCTGCGTCGAGTATTAATAATAATTGAATAAATATAACTCTTCGTGCATGAATCTATATTTAGCCATAAATGGGACGACCGGGGAAAAGCGCTTCCAGCCGTTGGCGTCGGGCAGGAAAACGCATGGGAAAACTGAATTCTTCGCTACCGAACTACGCAAAACTATCGATCACGGACTGTCTCGTACGTTGGGAGCACAGTTTTTTTGTGTTTGGGAGCAGTCTCTGGGATGATGATGGGGCTGCTACACTTGCTGCATACGAGTGGTAGCACAATATCGTTACGTAACGGTTCGGTTTTCATCTATGGCATGGCCCACATTTTAACGATATTTTGCAAATAACTCGGCATGTTCGTTGACCTGTCCGTACGTACACTGTCGCATCAACGACCCGACGATCAGATCACGGATTTTGTTTCTTTGCTACTGTGTATCAATATATTTTTGGCGCAACTGTCAACGCGTGGTAAAAACTGAGATAATTTATATTTTTAACACAATTTACATCATTATTTTCACAACGAATGGGAACGGTGTTTTGCTATCTTACCGAAAACCTTATAAAACCATCTGAGCATAGTTAAACTAATGCGATCACACATTTTGATTGCTTTTGATTTAGTAAACTATTTACCTAAAAATTAACACGGGATCAAACGGTTGCCACCATTTAAATGTTATTCAAACAATGCGCACCAATTGGTGGAAGTTGTCCACTGATCTCTCGAAACTTGTTCAGCAACCGGAGCACAAAACCTAAAGAACGAAACCAGCGCCGGGACCGAAACGCAAACGAAACCGGAACGAAACGGAGAGTTGAAAAACGGAAAGGAAAAACCAAAAAACCCAGCCGGCGGTCCGGGCAATAAAAACCGAGGCAGCTCGTGAGCGCAACCAACTACTCTTGTGGTGGTTCCCGTCAAACTAAACTGGTCCCTGTGCGGATAGGGGCGTCCCAAGCGCCAGACACTAAACCCGAGGAATATGAGACAGACCATGCACCTATGTTGCCACAAACACCAACGCGATCTAGACACGCGCAAAAGGGGAAGCTCTTTTAATCAGGGTGACGACAAGGTGCGATCTAGCCAGTGTTCAAGCATTGAAATGTAATCCTGTACAACTGGTTAAACGTATGCGGTAGAAAGGAACACACGTGAAAGCAATGTAACATAAGTTTAGTAACATGTAGCAATGTAACATCAAAGAATACGTATGAAAGTATACGCACCTGAGCCGTTAAGAGTCTACAACATATAGATTTTTTTTAAATTAGTTAATTTAGTTTGTTTCGTTTTATTTTTTTTTCAAGAATTGTAAACAGTTTTAGGTTCATTATTATTATTATCACCAGTCATAATTATCAATGCCATCACAAAAAAACATATAATTCCGTTTTGCAGTCATATAATGTTTTCATCATAATCCAATTTGCATGCAGTCTGACTCCCGGAAATCCAACGTATTATCCTACTGGACAGGCCGTACCAATGAATATCTATATTTATTTTATTACAAAGAATCCTCACATAACGCGTCGTAACCTATAGACAGCCTTTTAACGGCTTATAGAGCGAAAAAAAAACCTTCAACAAATGAACACTTTGGTCTGCTCCACGTGACATTGCGTCCCCAAGCGGTATCCCCGAGCAATCGCGGAAATAAACTCAACACCCTCCGATCGGTAACAGGTCCTAATCAGTCTAAGAAATGTTTACCCCTAGACACGTAAATAGAACAAATTAACGAACACTTTCCTAAGGCAATACAACAGCTAAATGGGAAACGCGTACACTTTTACGGCAGGTGAAGCTACGGTTATTGACCTCACGAACACTCACGCAAATACTGACCCTTAATCCGAATCAGTCCCGTAAAATAACAGGCAGTAAGTGGAATCGAGCTACAATTCAAAACATAACCATACACCAGGCCAACGCACCCCAGAAAAGGGGCGCTTGCTACAGAAACCCTACAAAGACCAAGAATGGGATACAAATGAGATCAAGCAATGGCTACGGGAGAGAACACAGAATATAATATTTATCCAATAAACGTTTAATGAAGAAAATATACAACAAAATAGACGGAGCAATGGTAACGGTACAGATCTTTCACACGACACGACGAGGATCAAAATCTCATTCGGACCGTTACTCCGTAGTAAGGAATTACGAACCGGCTACAAGGAGTAATAATTATAGTAATCCATAAACTGTAGATATGATCTAATGCCTCGTATCGAGAAAAAATAAGAAGACAAAGAACATCTATGTTTGAGGTGTGGAATAAAAACCCTCTCTCGACATCTTAAGATAAGACGTTAAAGGTTAAAGACAGATCATAACCAATGTTTCGTTTGGTTGATGATTATGCAACGATTCAAGCCGTGTAAATCAGTTAAGCTAATATTATAATGTTAGCTAGTAATACATTTTTCTATAACTGCAATTTAGAACTTGCACTGTTTCTTTGTTTATCTTCTAGCTTTTTCTGTAACAATCAAGCATCGATCATACACGTCGTAACAATGCTTTACGGTATATTAATTGAAACTGCTAGACTAACTGACCGAGTTTATGTTCGAAAGAGGTTGACCAACACTGCCCGAATGAACTCTCAGCTTTTGAGACCGTAACGTCGGATAAGTAAGTAAATAAGCAACCAACAACGAAGCCCTTGATCATCCTAAGACTTGTGAATATAATTCTTCTTCTTCTTCTATGGCATTACAACCTCAAGAGATTTTGCCCTGCCATTTCTGGCTTCAGTGACTTGAATTTACCCGCTACAAGAAGAAAGTCTTGCGTACGGGGGAATGTTCCGAATGGGATTTGAACCCTGGTCCGGCGTGTTTGAATATAATTAAGAAAAATAAAAACCCTAACTGTCGCTACTTGTTGTGCCTAACCCTAACATCCTTTTCTTATCCGGCGCTACAACTGCTCGGCTCCATGCTGCAGAATTCCTCTAAACCCCTAACAGTTCAGCGCCAACCAAATATTCCAGCCTTCGTAGCGTACGCATCAACGCCCTCGCTCTTCCTCAATAGTCAGACCTACCACGCCTCCTCTGTCCATGTGGATAGCCTAACAAGATTTAACGGGCTATATCGTTCGGTGCCATTCTCATGACATGACCAGCCAATCGGAGCCTAGTGAGTCTAACGGTCTGGGTATCGTCGCACAACTCATAGAACTCCGCATTATAGAGGATCCTCCACTTTCCTATCCCACAGCCTGGTTCAGCATTTGCCACATAAGAGAGCCCTAAACAAATTATGTCTATGTCATCAACGTATGTTAAGATCTGGATTGACTTATAGAAGATGGTCCCCGTAATTTCCACCTACAAGTCGCCGATGACCCTCTCTACCACTAGACACCTCTCTTAAAGAATAGACAAGCTTGTTGTGCGTCTGTCGTGCACAACAGGCACGCCTGATCACGGTTATTCCTCACGTTTGCCCCACAATGATCCTTCAGGCCGGATGTATTGTAGACGCTGCATCTGTCCATAAGCTTACCACGTGCGTGGTTCTGTTCTGCTCTATTTTTTTATCCTGGTTCCTTTTTCAACAAAATTAACCGTTGTTAATAAACAACAGAGGTACTACAACTTCAAGAGATTAGCCCATAAACAGTCCTGTTTGCGGGGTAACGATTTTGTCGTATAGGGATTGGTAACTTCTCCATCCATTCAACCGGGCCACGATGAGTTTTGTGCCAATAACAAAGCCTAGAAACCTTATATTTTAAATTTGTTTTCAGACGGGAACTGACATGTTGCACATGTATTTCGGCGTAAGGAGAGCACCACGGAATACGAAGTATAGGTATGTGAAGTTGTTATAAAGAACTTAATCAAAGATGTGACGCTTTTAAGCGAGAGGGCGCGAGCCGTCAATAATTCGGATCGTGATCGCTAATCACCTTACAAAAGGATGTGATGAGCTGAGACTAACATTAATGCAAAATCAGAAGGTAAATGCTATTAAGGGTCTGAGAATGCGGATGGAGACAACTCCCCTCGATTACATCGCTTAGGGGATGGAGCTATCTCCCCTCGATCGCAACAGACATTCATGCTAACACGGCATACCGGAAGATCACTTCCTTGAGGGAGCGCATAG
>KB663688.1:2975581-3058415 GCA_000349025.1 Anopheles minimus
GACCGCCCATGTAGTTCATTCACAACTATCTAGTAGTTCAATTAACATCTTCAACTACAATCAATATTCCTGCTATGCGTTGCATCAGGAAATATAATTGAAGATGGTTAATAAAATTCTCAATCCAGGATAACAAACCGGAATCGAGGAAAAGGTCATAGTAAAACCAATAAATCCCATTCATTCGATCCTTCCGCGCAGCAATCCAAATGGGAAATCTTTACCATGTCAATATTTGTGCCAATTCTCCTTCCTGGCCCAGTTAGAACGCTGTCAGGTTGCAACGTGAAGCACAATAAAATACGACGACATACCCAAATCGACGAACGATAAGTTGGTGCCAGACGAGACAGACGGTCGTTGGAGGAGGAAAATCGAAAGAAAGGAACGTTTCACAATTCCTTCAACACACGAAACGGAAAGTTTGCTTAGCTTCCCGTTCGGGAAAGACAGCGCTTGTATGAGGAGGGGATTTTTTGTTCGTTTGATAGAACCTCCAAAAAGGTAAGGAAATTGATGGAATCCAATAATATGTAAATAATACGGCATCCTTCTTATCGTCCTCAATTCCAACGCACAAAGACGATCGACAGCAGCGCCTATCGTGGGTTTGCCCCAAAGGTGCAAAAAAGGATGGAAGCTTGATTAAAGTGCTTCGATTACGATTATAATGGTGGGGAATGACACCAAAGCGGATATGATATTTTTTATGGAATAAAAATGAGTTTTGCTAGAAACCTCCACATCACGGTTTTCGCGAGGAAAAAATAAATTTATCTAACAGAATACAAATTACAGACTAAAAATTCTTAACTGTTAAAAACGTGGATACAATAAAATATATTCGAAGAAATTATGCTTTATGTTATTCGCATGAACTTGTCAACAATTCGTTGACAATTTGTTTGATATGTTCCACATTCTGTCTCGCCTCGATATATAAGGCAACATTAATTTAGAATCCCGTAAAAATAAAGATACATACAGGCACACTTACAAGGCTAAACCAACCGTGGTACAGTGTTACTATTTTGTTCATCAACTCCAAGTGTTCGTTCCAGCTGGCGTTATGTCGCTGACCATCAATAGAAACACAATTAGTGCGATGATTGGTCAGCTGCAACATGTCACAAGGCTGCTACTAACACATGCACATTGTATTTTTCATTTTCTCTAGCCGCAGATAAGTTGTGCCATATCGAAAAAGACCGCACAGAAGATAGCTAACCAGCAGGGCATGTTCACATGCGACCCGGTTACCCGTGTTTGAGTCCGTTTTACGCCTCCAGGAAGAGACAGATATTTATAATTGAGTTGGATTTTCCACCCATTATTGATACATCAAACCGTACAGATTGGCGAACAGCGCCCGGATGATGGTCTACAGCGGGTGCCAACACTCTTTCGAGATTGTATTAGTTTTCCATTTCGTGCCAGGTCTATAGCGTATGTGGTGGTTGGACGAGAAATGACACGACCAAAAGTTGCTAGTATGGCAAACGTGTTTGAAACTTAAACGGCACATACCGCTGAAAAAGGCAATGTAGATCGGCGGCAAGGATGTCTGGATTAAACTACCTGCGAGAAGGTTAGCTAGGGCGCCCAACGCACATACACATACGCAAACTAAGTGGACATCCATGCCGTCCAATTCTATGGTGGTTTTCTGCCCTGTGTGGTCGGGTTTTACCCATGCGCCCATCAACAAAAGGCAGGTTATTGAATTTCGATGCAATAATTCACCATCCAATGATAGGAAATTAGATTGCATTTCCTGCACGGTGGACAAACCGTCTTTTCCCACATCGCTATTGATCCCTTCGCAGCAAAAGAGTTGGTGGTGACCGCTCAGCTAGATCGTGCATGGTCGGAAGCCGTCTGCCCAGGCATAGCGTCATGACCAGCAATGAATTATTGCCGTGTGAAAGTAGCGATGCATCACTGTGCCTGTTGAACATGAATGTCGATGCTATGGCATAGGCTGGTACCTTTGTTATGGTTTTATTGGAAACAGACACTTTAAGGTAATGAAGAAGATCTCATATCGTAAAAATAGCTCAGATCTACTAAACAGACTAGCTTAAGAAAATTGCAACACAATTTAAGTTACAGTGAGTACCATGACTATGAGGCCACAGACGAATAAAACGTTTTGATGCTTTGATGTAAATAATCAGAGTTGTATATAATCATTCTAAACGAACTGTTAAGAAAAGTTGTTGCTCCGGTTTTGTTCTCAATTTTTTGTACGTGTTTGTCACACCCTGTCTGACAAAAAATAATATAATTAAATAGCTCTCGAATAACTTTAAATCTGTTTTATAAACATTGAGCCCGTAAAAAAAATAATTTAATATGTTTTCATTTTTTTCTGCACATTTCAGAATTTTTTTTTTCGGAAACCAATTATAAAAATATACCAAAAAAAACAGATGTAATAAAAATTGGTTGGAGATATTAAATATATTTCATTAAAACTGTTTCCATGATTCGTGACTGTTTCGCATCCTTACTCTAAGTGCAACAAAAACGCACGTAACCGTTTGACGTTGAATAATTAAAAAATGATCTTATAGTTATGTTACGGACTGTACATGAGACCATTTTGGTTTGTTAAATTTTGCCTGATAATAAAATATGTAATTGTACATTTCTTCACAGACACACACGTTAATAAAATAAAAGAAATGAAAAAAAAACTGTATGACTATAATTGTCTAGTCCTGTTAGTATTTGCGAACAAATATTTTCAATAACTTTAGAATCATATTAAAATAGGATTGCATTTTTAATCTATGTCTATGCAAAAAAGAAAAAAAAAAAAACAAGTAAATTGTTATCATAAATCAGAAATAAAACTTGACAGTTGTTCATCAAATCAAAGCGAAAAAGTCATACATCAATGTTTTAAAGCACAAATAAAGACACCGAAGCTTCCGCATAGTTACAGTTAAATACACTTGCCATAAACACAAAAAAGGACATTAAATAACATGATGTTGGATTGTGCGCACGCTTGGTTCAAAAGCAATCGTTCATTGTAGGAAACGTATAAAGCAAATTCCAGCTCAAATATGCAGCGAATGCTAAATTGAGGTCGGAAGCAGAATTATTATGATTTTGCTGAATAAAAGTTTCACATCCTTGCAGCTGTTGGGCAAAGCGTGTGGGAGTACGAGAACGAAGGAATGTCGAAATGCGAATGATGCACCGAGCAGCAGTTCGAACCTACGGAAATGAATGATGAACTCCGATGCACAGCGCCCGGAAGCGGAAACTAAACTAACTATGTGGGTCACGTTTTGCCCGCCAAAAAGATTACCAGGCACCCATGAAACGTGTCGTCGAGCAAAGAAACTTTCCAAATGCATACGCTACGGTTGCGCTTCAATGGTAAAAACAAATTTTGCAAATAAAATTTGAGAAAAACGCTACCACTTGCTGTTGAAGCAATTTTCATAATGATGTCGACCAGAATCGATGCACCCGATATAGTTCGATAGTGGAGATGGTGTTGATACTGCTCGTTGACATATTTGGCGTCATACTCAAATCATCCGTCCAAGTCCATCGACGTGTTGATTTTTATACCCCCATCGGGGGCAGATATGGAACTGGAATGATTTTTCTCCCGAAAGCTCATCAATATTTCCGTCGCACTCTAGTACTGTGTATCTATGGCATATTGTTACCGGTCTGCATAATGGGAAATAGCATCCAAGGCTCAGGGGGTTGCAAAAAAAAAGAATATTTCACTAGAATGCACCATTTTCCGCAACTGGTTGATACGACGGCCAAAGGCCCATGGTGACCAACGCTGGTGCAGATTTGACAGTGCTCAATTATTTAGACTTTCATTACCGATCACAGTTTTGGAACGAGGCCAACCGATGCTATGGTGCTGGAAAAAAACTCCCATCCTCCACCTTCTCATCAACATTGAGCGGTGGCACGGACGAGAAAGAACCATAATGACTGAAATAGCCACAACACGAAGAAGTGGTATTTAATCAGGTTTGGACGATGTCCAACGGGCACACAAACTCATCTGTCGTGTTATCCTTCGCCTCCGCAGCCTTGCAATGGAATTGGTTGTGTATCCATCCCGTTCCCATCGATGGATTGAAAAATCCACCATCATCGAATTTTCTTGAACCGCCGCTGAATCAAGCCAAAATGGAATGAAGGTTGCTTTTTATCCGATTCCATACCGTGCAGCTGCGAGAGGGAAATCATTGAAGTTTGTCGCATTACGGGGAATGTTGCACGAGTTTTAATTTCAGAACTAATTGAATTTTCCACTCGATGTCCGATGCTCGATAAAAACCTCGAAATGAAATAAAACCTCAGCTGAAGCAATAAAAAACACGAACGACAAAAAAGTGCACCAAACCTTTGAAAACTATCGGTATGAAATCAGGATTTCCGATTTTAATTGAACATTCTTCGCTCGTTCGATGCATTATAATGGATGTAAGGTTATCCGTCCATGCCAAGGCGAGATTTAATTAATGATCATCTTTGAGCAAAAATAATAAATTATATGTTAGATTACAAAAAAAAAAGCAAATGCAATTCGTTGTTGATATTGTTACGGGAAAGCCCTATCAGATAGTTTCTTTTATTCGTTTAATGCAAAAAAGTAAATAAAAATCCATTTACGAAGCATAACATTATTTCGTATAAATTCAACAACGCATTCATATAATTTATTATGTGTCAATCTGTTGATCTGATAAAATCACGAAAAATAGGTTAAACAATATTGGCAATCTCAAGTGGAGTTTTCGGAATTATCGTGTATAAGTCAGGCCTACGAAAATGAAATAGCCATGATCGGTTATGAAACGATCGAGACATCGAATAGTCAGCGGTTTTCTGAGGCACGATTTTTGCCCATTTTCTCCAATTCCATTGCTCCGCGAATGACAACGACATCATCGACATCATGACAACGACATTTGCGTATTGGATTAAGGATCAATGCGATGAAGACAAAGTACCTGCTTGCCGGAAGCTCTGACCGTGGTAGAGCAAGACTGGGAAGCAGAGTATTAGTTGATGGCGACGTTCTCGAGGTAGTATAGGATTGCTACTATCTTGGAACGATCGTAACTACGGATTACAACAAAACCAACAAAATCCGTTATCGAATTGTTCAGGGGAATTGTGCTCGTCAGCGACTTCGTGAGCTGGATCAAGTAGAGTCCACGCTGAGGGAAGTCGTATGCAGCCGTACATTGAGGAACGCATCGCTTCGGATTGGCGTCCATTTTCGGATCGGCGTCATTTCGGATCATTTCGGATTGGCGTCCAGGTCACAAGACTCCAACAACGCACGAAGTGGACCATATAGCGCACAATGCTGCGTGTGGTAGTCCTCTACGGACACGAGTCCTAGACTATGTTGACGTAGGACGTCAATGCATTCGCAATTTTCCAGCGGCGAGTGCTAATGACTATCTGTGGTGGTGTGTGCAAGCAGGGCGTGTAGACAAATAGAATGAACCACGAGCTAGTTAAGATGTTTAGAGCTGAACGTAATGAGCAGAGCCGGAAGGATACGTTGGTTGGGGTACATGATGAGGATACCGGATCTATGCCCCACTAAGAAGGTGTTTGTCAGCGACATCGTGGGCTGAAACAAGTGGAGTTCTCCCTGAGGGAGGTCAGATGCAGCCGTACACGGAGGAACACCGCTCTAGATTGAGTATCCTGGAAACCGATTGGCGAAATGGTCATGTCTTTTGAAGTACTCTCAAGTGCAGGCCCAACAACAAAGAAGAGACCAGTGACTCAGCTATCAAACTCAGATATATGTACGGATTTATGCAGATAAGTGATCGTAGCTCTGAAGTCATCCAATGTATCATCTGTGATCAAAAGTCAACACCGATGACAACATGTACTGAAACATTTGCCAGAAGAAATTTTGCTTCATAGCGCAAGGTACAATGGTGAAGCTTTTCCTCTTATTCTCACTACATTCTCAAACGACCAAGAGATGCCATTTCTGTCCTTCCGTGACTTAATTAGCATATAGTAGAACAGTTAGTACGGCGACTAAGTTTCATGAAAACCCTAATTTTTGGTTTAGTGAAAATTTTTCAGGATGAGTTTGGGTCTTTTCAATGCTTATCAGAAACGGAGAAACAGCTATATTGTCTAGAACTTTGAGGACCAAGAAATTGGAATAGGAAGGGACGTTACAGCCCTTAACGCACTTATTGAAATGAAGGTACTGCTAAAAAGTAATTGACATACAGCGACGCACTATCAGCAGCTTTGAGAATTAAAATTTCATTTAGCAGTGTGTAAATATTATAACTATAGCAATACCGTCTCTCTTGAATGAACAAAAATTTAAAACGTTGTTACGATACAAACGATAATTTATTTTGAATTAAACTACAAAGTCAAACAATCATACAATGACAAAAAAGCCTGATGAACTACAATAATAATTATTGAATATTCACACAACTATTCCGATACAACCAAAACACGGGTATACGGGTAATCGATATAAATCTACCTTTGTCCTAATTGAGCATCAACGATTGGAACAATTTTTGCAATTAAAAAATATTCCAATCGATCATGTACTAGTAGATCAGTAAACGCATACTGATCGAAATTGCATTAAACGGCCACAATTGATTTGTGCACAGAAAACGATTTTCGAATCGTTTCCGGGAATATCAGATAGATTCTGGAACATACGATTTAAACCATTTAAAACTCAATTTCAATCAAATCGATTCATTTTATCTGCTTAGTTATAATTTTACATTAAAACTCAAATGCCCATCTGCTGCATCGCATCCATGTGAAGTATCAACGAATTCGATAAGCCCAAACCCAACCCGTTCATTTTGAGATGCACCACAACGTCAATAATGTGTCAACCGTATTAAAGAAGATGTAGGTGTTGAAGAGTATGAAGCGTGTGACAGTTGTAGCAGATAACGAAGCAAATTTGCTGATGCACTGGTCATCAGTGCGAGATGTTACGACCAATGGTACAATTTATGTTAGGAGAATATTCTAGACACAGGATATACAAGTCATTATGTATAAGGACTTTTTTTCATGAAGAACGGCATAAAACCCTTTGGAAAGGCTAAAATAAATACATAGTTAAAAGAAAGAAACAATAGTCTATGCTAAAAATAATGGTTAAGAAATCGATCGATTTTAAATCTAGTCACACAGTCAGCACAAATGAATGCAAAACAATAATACATTGGCTGGTTGAGGTCTTCCAGAAATACTCAACTACGACAACAGCTGTCACAAACGTGACAGTTCATGGTCGGAATATGATTTCACCGAATATATTAGGTTAAAATCCGAGTTCATCAACTTTCGAGGCTCTAAATAACAGGCGAATCACCCTGTGACATGCGAGGAATTTTCCTTACCATTATCCCCACACCTCTACCGAATACATTGAGGAAGAGGGCGCGTATTGGAATCATGGTTAATCTAACCAAACATGTAAGAGCGACAAATACCAACGTTACCTGCATTATGATGGTTGATGAAACTTTGATAACTAATTGTAAAAAACAACCTTACATAAACTACATTATACGATATTGGTAAACTAAAGCTTAACAATATAAGAAACAAAGTATAACTACAATTTGTTCAGGTTTCTTATGGCAAAGGGGTACTGTAAATCAAACATTAAACTACTCCAATCATTCATTCCTATCGCGCACGACCGATTCCTATCGGGCATCCATTCCTATGACGACATTGTAGTGAAGATAACACAAACCGCACAAAAAATGCCATAGGAAAACTAATAAACGTCACCATCACCGAGAAGTGTTCCAGTTAAGGTAAGGGCTCTATTGATAAGGTGTAATTGACGTGAGGCAGAAACGAACCTCTGCACCTATATTCCCTTTTTCTTCGCGTCACCTTGTGCACAATGTTTGGTGAGCATCCCTTTGACCTCGTTTTCCTTCATCACCACGTCAAACGGTGTCGACAATTAATTAAATCTTCGCAGTTGATTTCATCTCTTCAACACATTCCACAAAACCTCACATGCAACCGGCTGTACGGTGGTTCGGTTTCGGCCATTTGACTCTTACGATTAACCTTCCTCCCTGGGGAAGGTTTTCCCGTCCACCGCGCTATGAATAGATGTCAGAGCAACGTCACTGCACACAGTGAAACTCATTAGCGTTATTGAACAATTCATTACGGAAGCCAATCAATTCTCTGCACATCAGATGCAAGTGCAGCAAATGACGGCATCGGCTTGTGCTGTAAATGCTTGGCAGTTTATGGGCGTTGGCCATGGATCGATGCTAACTAAGGAAGGAAAGCTAATGAATAGAAGGATAGTCATTTACAAGAGAGAAATTTAGTTCAACACAACATTTTCAAGAATAAACGATATTGTTTATCTTATTATGTGCAATTGACAAATTTTCTTCGTCCACTAGTCAATTCATCTGTCGCATGGATTGATTGCATCTATTGAAAAAATGTTCGACCACTATTATCAGCGCTTTTATTAACATATTCATATGTATTGCATGTAATGTGTGGTTGGTCTATCTACTTCGACGATTGTCAAACTGTAAATTTGAGTTCTTGTCAATATCTTTTAACGAGGTAAAACTTCTTTCGTCATCATTCTTCAAGCACATGCATTATAAATTGTAAATACTGTCGTTCTATTTTAGACTGCAAATGCTAATATGAAAACATTCGCGATACCCGCATGCAAATAGTATCTAACGAAAAATATCCAGAATAAAACCACCAAACACGTTTTTCGTTGGTTAAACGAGTGATACTTGTGGAAGCGCAAGATTGAACCAAAACCGCGCTACAAGATGAAGTGCGAGATATGGTATTTATCTTCACCCAAAACTACCGAAGGCTGTTACATTCCAAAAGCTTCTTATTTTACGTCACTACAAAAACGAGAAAGAAAATTCGTACTACGAAACGAAGACAAACCACAAGACTGGGCGTCTCCATTAACGAAAGCCGGGGAAAACCCTTGTTTCCCATTTCGCACTCACCATACGGATAAGCGCTGGTAATCGATTTTCATCTCTATTATCAGACACGCGTGTACAAACTCGAAATAAAATCAATACACGAAATTGGTAAAAAGATGGTGTCCAGTTGGCAACGTCGACAAATTGTTAACTGAAGGTAAAATTGCAGTTCGTATATCCCTGCCATAAACACCAGACAACTACTACTCTTGTCGCTTAACTAATACTTCGAAAAAGAATATTTTGATGTGGAAACAAGAATATTACTATAACGTTATTGTAACATGGCACCATTAAGGCTCTCTATTCCCTGCACGAAGCGAAAGATCTGAAAAGATCAATCCGTGAACCGTGAACAGAAGGTGAAGAGTAAAAAGGTACGAGTACGGAAAAGACAGGGATAGATTTTATGTTTCCCTAGAAGTTGTTCCAACATTTGGAAACCTATACCCGTTACCAATACACCACAAACAGATGAACAGTAGTAAAGCATAACGAATTGGGGCAGGAACAGTAGAACCGGCATTCGGCGAATAAACACTCCATCTTCCAGTTTTTGTTTTGCACAATCCGCTTGGGTTGTCTTTTTTTGTACAAACATTCTTATCCATTGAGAGCGAAACAAAACCATCATCATACGTCTTCTGTCTTAGGAAGGAGCCTGGGCTTAATACATTTCTGCTGCTGGCAAATTCATTCATCTTTTCCTGTCATTTCTTGTTTTACCGACCCCTGTTTTTAGTGGCACCAGTCAGAAGCTCAGTTATCCATAGAAAAAAAAATCCTTGCGAGTGTGTGACGGTACCAAATATTGTTGTAAAACCATCTACAGCAGGGGTCGGCACAGATATCCCGTTGTTAATTTTAAAAAGAAATTTTACATGTTTTATAGCTTTCTAATAATACAGTGAAATAATATTAGGTGAAAACATTTTATTTTTACCTTTTAGAGCATTTATGTGGATTCGATCTCCGGTCCTGTCGTATTCGACTGACGCCGGAGCCGATCCAAAACATTATAAATTATTATTATTAGTCCTGGCAATATTTTCATTCTATTGGTTTTGCTTGTGAATAACTAAATTATGCTTTTGTCAGACAAATAAACTACTTGACATATTTTTCTCAGGAGCGGTAGGGTGACCGAGTTTCATACGGCAGGACCGGGGTTCAAATCCCATTCGGACTTTTCCCCCGTACGCAGGACTGACTATCCTGTTGCGGGTAAATTCAAGTCACAGAAGCCAGAAACGGCCTCTCGGGGTTGTAGAGCCGTAGAAGAAGAATTCGTTAAGCGTAGCAACGTTGTAAAATTTTGTAGAAGATTTCTCCATAAACTTTTAGACCGACCAAAAAAAAAAAACAATTGAAATTTTTTGACACAACTGTTGTCGATGTAGTTTTGCGGAAAAAGGATGAAAAAGGTAACAGGATTTGGAGTTCTTTCTGAGGGAAAAGCGAAAAACATATGCGGTTGGCGGGCTGAATTTCGCCCACGGGCTGGACTTTGCCGACCCCTGATCTAGAGCAAAAACAACGACCTTGGCTCATTCTTGATCAAAATGTCTATTGCGGGAAGATCTGATTACGTGCAAACAATGTGAAGTGAATAAAAAAAATTACGTTTTGTATACTTTTTCATATAGATGTAGCAATGATTGTGTCTGTGTTTCTTCAGTGTGAGTGAAATTTGAGTGAAATGTGTTAAGCTTTTGCTTTAAAACCGCAAGGTTCTTTTGTCGTTTCTCTATGGTTCGTTCTTCATTACTTTTTGTAACTTTAAAATGTTATGCAATAGGCAATTTTATAAACAATGTACAGCTATATCAAAAAACAATCGTAGGAAATTCATAGCAAGGTAAGATGTAGTTTTTGTTCTAAAAAAGACCAAAAACCAAAGTACGAATACCACCTACTTACACAGAAAACGCATTAAATCACCATCCAGACCAAACATCGGAAATACCAGCAAATGGCATCAGAGAGCCGAGATTTATAGCTTATTCTTTATTTTATGGGAAAAGGACGAAAAGAAAGTTGGAAGTAGTGTTCTTTGCACATTAGAAGAAACACGGAACGAAACAAACTGGCATCCACGAGCACAAACTTCTAGAACATAACCCACGAATGGCGTAATGCCGCTGTGATACGATCTAATTCACATCGAAAACTCCCATTTCAATTCAATTCCTATAAAAACGGCGCGTTCAGAGCCAGATAGCATTTCGTTCTGCGCACAAGCAAGAGCCAAACGTTGCAGAAGTAAGATGTTGATAAATCCGATGGACACCATTCTGGTGTCTTTGTTAGCTATTCGGCCATTGCAATCAAACCGAAATTATCGAGGTTCGAGGTCTAGGGGCACAAGTGAAGTTCATTGAAGACGATAAAGTAACGAAACGTATTCATCGCACCATTTCCATCGTCTCATTGCAATCAATCAAATTAGGCAAATTTGAATTTAAGTAATTGTTACTATTTTACAGGTTTCCTTGGTTGGTGTTATAAAAGTAAAGATATAACTAGCATACAAATGCTAAGCTGGTACAAACAGTTGCTGCGTTTAGTTATTTTCTCAAATAATCTGTGAAGCAATGCTTTACTGACTGTTCTCTAGATGAATTTGATGATAATTTTAATTGAATAAAGTCTTTCAACACCACTAAAGTATTGTTTCCTTATTCAGTCGTGGAAATTATGACCAATCTAATCTTTTTTTCCAATCGAAATTTGGTCTTTAAACTTTCTTATTTTCAATCTACTGTTGTCTCCAGAACGGCTTATCACGCTTCATACTTTCGATAAGCCTATTTTTGCCCGAGAAAAGACGAAGAAACTTAAAAAAAGAACCGTGACAATGTTAAACTTAAAAAACCCGAAATGGTGTAATGGAAAAAACCCCTCCCGTTCAGACTTTCAGAACCAAAACCAAACAACTAAGCTCTCCATAATTGTGTTCCGAGTCGGTGCCGGTTGCATAACCGCTTCGCACAGTGGGGAAAACCCTTTGAAAGTATTAATTTAAATTTATTCATCATTAACAAGCCTTACAAGCATCGCACCGGAACAGACTTGCCTGCAAGATCAGAATACCGCTCCCGGTAAGAAATACTCCGCCCCGCATTAAGCTTTTCCAGCCCCTTGGAACCGTTTGGAAATGAGAACGCAGCTCAAATTAGGTCTAATCCCCGGTTCAAATAAGAATGGAAGAAGAGCAAGAAATGGGTATTTAGGAGAAGAAGAATATTTTCTACTATCTATAAAACCAAATCATCTTTCTCACTACTAAATGTAATATAAATTGAAGAGCATTTACTAACAAAAAAATATGCATAAAAGTCTTCATACAAGTCAGTCATGGAAATCTTCACTTTTTCAATGGAGACGCATGGTGTTTTATGATGCTTGTATGGTTACTCAATAATCCAATCTTATGTTACCGATACTTATAAGACACAGATGAAATAAAACATTTTTTTCCTTAACACACTTTTTGCCGTTAGCGTTGAAGACATTTGTAAGATATATCCGAAAAGTATGACAACTTTCATAACTGACAAACGCAGGAGAAAAATGGCTGTTGACCATGTGTTATACCTCTCGGACTGAAGTTGATGGATGGATAATTTAGGGGGAATGATCGATGAACCTTTGTGACAGCATGGCATGTTGAACATATAGCGATATTTATCATGAAGGATAATTTAGTATTATGGTACCAGAAACAAATTGTTGTAATAAAAAACATCAACAGCACTCAATGATAACTGAAGTAGCAAACATTTTTTTTTTTTATTTTAATAAAACTATTATAATTTTCTTTACCTTATACGCCTCTTCACGCCGTACACAGCACTGCTAGAGTGATCACGGTGGATATTTCACTATGGATAAAAAGTTGCTTGTTTCGTAGAACGTGTAGAACGTAAAACTGGAACTCCAGAATCCTCACTTAAACGGGGAGCATCCACCTAAAGTTGCCCAGTACACGCGCCGTCACTACAGCCGAGTAGGTCAAGCAGGGAAACGAAACGGAGATAAGCTCAATCGAATCACGACTTAAATTCCTTCACTTCTACTGCACCACGCCACTAAAAAAGGGGAGCAAGCTCGTTGAGCGTACGCACCAAACGAAAACGTCAAATGTACGTCAGTACAGTCACTCGTTCCGGCATGAATGGAGAGGATCCACCCAGATTTTTTTTTGTTCACCTCGAGTCACGCTCCACACCATGCAAACGTTAACCAAAAGGTTGGAAAGTGGAAAAACACACACCTGACAGACCACGAACAAGAAAGGGCAACGCCTGCCGGTTAGAGACAGCACCGCTGTATCAGAGAAGATTTTTCCCTTTTTCTCTAGGATGTCACTTTTTATCGGTTCCTTTCACAGTGGGGGTTTTTTTTCTCATCTAATTGGAGACCAAAAAAAAATCTACACCCTCATACAGACACAGCGATAGACACGGATATTTTACTCACGCACACTGGGTGACAACCACCGGCAAAAATTGTTAAAGGCGAGGTCACGCGAAGGATTTAGCGAAATGAAAAAAGGAAGAAAAAAACACTCCGTGCAGCAGCAAACCCCCACCAGACCTGCCGATAGTATGTGACCTAAAATCGGGCACGTTTCTGACACATTACACATTCACGCACACACGCACATAGGAGGAACAAAGTCGAAATAAAAAATCCCGAACCGGCACTACTCCACCCAATTCTACGCATCACCACGCACACTTACAGAATAAAGGAACGGCGTATGTGGGGGAGGGGGGGGTGGGATTTCCGGGTAGAGTACTGGTTCCTTAAATCTTTCAACACCAAGGTGATTGCGGATAGGTCATAACAAATCGCTGCGTCAGGACACTTTTGGCCTGGATCACTGCTCACTCCTCCCGTGCGGTGGTATGGAACAAATATAAAGGGAGCCACCCTTTTGCAGTCCCAATCAGGTGGCAAGCCCAAACGCCCAATAGAGTCCTCAAACGCCTTGTGGTCGCGTGGGATGCTGCTGCACTTTGTGGCCACGATGGGGCGGTGCGCTGGGGCGCTTGTTTTCACCAATTCTTTTCCTGCTTTTCACGGTGGCGCGACAGCAAAACGGTGACGGTGGCGGTAACGATGATGGCAACGGGTGGTGGCGACGATACAGAGACAGAGAGATAAAAACGGACACAACTTGATTCGATTGAGTGCGGCAACTAAATGACGACGGGCTCGATCGAAAAGGGCCTCGCCAACAAGCTCGCGTATCTCAGGGCTAGGATGTGGAGAAGGAAAAAAAAGGCACGGTTCCACTTTTGTCACGGATCAACTTGGGTGCAAGCGAGATGCATTATCCACATTTTGCTAGAGATGGAGTTGTTATCATCTCATGACGGGGGAGCGTTAAAAGAGAGCTTTCAAGCGCACAGGAACGCATTCAAAGTGATAAAAGGACTTGAGACAGAGCGGACGCGAGAGAGAGTGTGTGTGCCTTCCGTGAACTCTTCCAGGATCGCAGCATCCGCTGTGAGTGCCGGGCGTTGCGAGTGCCACGAGGACTTCGAAGTGAGAGGCGCCATGTGGAGCACAAATAGGGGAAGTTTAGTCGCGCCCAACTTGAAAGCCACATTCCCATACATCCGTCTTCCACCGCAAACGTACATTGTCCAGTGATAAGCGTTGTAAGGTGATTTACTTCGAAATAATTTCTACGCAGCAACTTAAACTGGAGAAATTTACAATAAACGTACTTTACATTGATTCTGATATAACACCATTGGATAAAAGTTTGGTGCACTGACCAGATCTTTCCATAATTGGCACGATAGGCGGGTGTGTGTTCTGGTGAGAATTTCTCGTTTCCATCTCGCTTATCATACAAGAGCATGCGCGCCCAAACGCCGAGACCAATTTCAGGACTTGCGAGTCCGAGTCAGATGCTAAATCGGTACCGTTTGCTTGTCATGTTTATTTTATTTTCGCATCCATTCTTCCAACCGTAAAACACCTTCGCACCGGGAAGAACCCGAGCTTAGCCCGGCCAGGGGGTTGCCGTTCTTCCCGAACGACATTGTCGGTGTATTCGATACGTCGGGGCATGCAGCCCACAAACATCAATGCGGTTCCCGGGAGCTTACGGGGCGCGCGTGTGGTCACTTGACCGACTTTTTCCGTTGGGCCGGACGCTTGGAAAAAGTAGCGCAAAAAAAAGGAAGAAGTATATGCTGTTCTGTCGTGGAACTCTCCCGTGATCCACGCCCGAGAAAATCCGTGCAGGCGAAGGAATGCTGCAATTGCTCAGCGTTAGTTAGCCTCTTGCGAGCCAAGCTTAAGTACTCGGCACGGCACCACAACTCACTTCACCGTCCATCGGTTCTCGACATCGGCAGTCAATGGAGAATACGACGATGGTGATAAAGTACTTCGCGAAGCCAGAAAAGGGAGTTCCAACATAGCAAAAAAAAAAAACGTAACCAAGTGGAAAATAAAAGGCAAATGCAGGTCAAAGCAAATGCTGGGTCATTGCACGCACAGCAGAACATTTGGAGTTGGAGTTACGTTTAAACAATATAGTGTGCAGATTTCACGTTGGGATGAAATGGAAAATTATTTCGACAGTTTCAAACCGGTTTAAAGATAAAAAAATCCAAACACATCAGCAGAAGGTTTAGTACCGCATAAATTCTACAATAACACGAATGACGCCGATGGAAAAAATAGAAAAAGGGTTTTGTATCCTTTAAAACTTCTTTATCTTCATTTTTGACTGCCCGTAACACTCGTATTTATTTTTAAATCCTACATTTCCATGGAAAGTTTCATTTTATACATGAGAAAATACAATATTTTCATCATTATTCTTTCCAATTAGAATTTTATCCGAATATGCGAAATATGCGAATTGTCTGGGTAATGCATGCCACATATATGTTTATTTACTGTTCCATTTATAACTATTTTCATATTTGTAAGCTACTAGGGTTTGATGTAAGAGAACAGGCATTGGATCCCGAAGACGGAAACGGAAATGGAATGCCAGAATTCCATAGTCAAACCTTTTGTATGCGTCATTAAACACCAAGGGTGTCCTCTTTTAAACCGATAGGTTAAAACCGTCAACGACTATATAGCAAAATAAATAGGAAAAATAAACATGCATAACGGTCGGCATAAATGTATCATTCGGTTGTTGGCCGTGGTAAGAGAAATTGTTGCACATTAATTAGTCATTTTACTCCAAATTGTAGTAGATTGTAAATCCATATTTTTTAAATAAACCTACTTCCAACGTATGTATTCAAAAACCTGTCACAACTTGAAGCCAGCAGATAGAATAAAGATGTTTAAACGATTAGAAGAAAAGATTTGAAACTGTCTGTCCCGATGCACTGACCAAATCAGCAGGAAAGGTTGTTGCCATAAAACGGATCGTGATTCTTTTCCTTAACTACTTATGTCTCTCATGATATGAAAAATGTTGGATGGCGAATTCTGATGAAGCCCAGCAGTATCATAAAAACGTAACATTTAAGCAGCAAACTTAAGTGATTGAATTATTGCGTTAAACATGCAATATAGACATGAGTAGAACATTATTGAAGACATATCTCCTTCTTCTTGGTAGGCTTGCCCTATCGGGCACGTCTAAGAGACATGGCCTGGTCTCCAATCCGTTTCCAGGAAACTTGATCCATGGCCGCATCCGATCTCCCTCAGGTTGGACTCCACTTAATCCAGCCATCGAGTTCGCTGTGCTCCTCTACGTCTCATGCCGAACGGGTCACTGACGAGCACCTTCTAGGTGGGGCAAGTGTCCGGCATCCTCATCACGTGCCCCAACCAACGTATCCTGTCGGCTTTGGCCACCGTCAGGATATCCGCATCGCCAAACAGCTCAGCTAGCTCGTGGTTCATTCTCCTCCTCCACACGCCCTGCTCGCACAGACCACCAAAGATAGTTCTTAGCACTCGCCGTTCGAAAATGGCGAGTGCATTGTCGTCCTCCGCCAACATAGTCCAGGACTCGTGTCCGTAGAGGACTACCGGACGTATCAGTGTGCGATATATGGTGCATTTCGTGCGCAGTTGGAGTCTTCTGGATATCAGGAGTTTGTGGAGCCCCTAGTAGGCACGATTCCCCAGAACAATGTTGTCCGAAGTTACGATTGTTCCAAGGTAGCAGCACTCCTCGTGATCGTCACACTCAAACTGATACTCTGCTTCCCAGTCGAGCCCTGTTAGCTGGTGTGGTAGAAATACCGCACCGGTGGGGTATGGATCCGAAGCCTCTAGAAGGATAACAAAGGATCTCCATACTCTACTCCTATTCAATACGTCCCGGGTATACGGGGAAACCCAACCCCTTGGAAGGATGGGTGATATGGCTAAATTGAGAGGAGGGAGATAATCAGCGTCTGTTCTCCATGTTAGGAGCGGCTGGTTGTCTCTTCTGTCCTGGCTTTCTACGGGACTCTAAACAGCTAGGAAGCGTTGGACCTCCGACGAAACAGGAGGTTGGGGTCAGGTTGAGGGGCCTTGCAAGCCACCCCAATACTACCGCAACGGAAAATCAACAATCTAGTATTGAAGATATATTAAAATTGTTCTTTATATTACACAAATGACTCCTTTCTTTAACAAATTGCACCAAAAATTGATTACGTAATTCTTTTTTTTTACTTTTATATGTCGGCCAGGTTGCCGGTTAGACATAATTTATCACGTATTCTGATAGATTATCAGTGCCAAAGGGGAACGATCCGAATGGGATTTAGATACCGAAGCGTCGTTAGAAAGACAGGGGTATCGCTGATATCACTGTCCCGTCGGGTCATCCCGTTAACTATTACATACAGACGCAGCTTTTCAAAACGTAGTCACAAAACATTCGCAAAAATATTGTTAACACTATAATAAGATGTGGGTGGCCGAGGATATGACGTAGCCGGTCTGCGCACAGCAGGAACGGGGATCGAGTCCCTTCTGGACCGTTCCCCCGTAGCGGAAATGGACTATCGAACTACGTAGTATCACTAAGTCAAGTAAGCCTTTATGTGGCCGGTATGACCAAACTGGTCGTTTAATCAAGGAAAAGATATTCTGCATTCTCGATCCTCTGGTAGGCATTTGTTACGTAGGCGCGCTGTAAACCAATGAAGTTTATATCATCAGTGTTTGTCAGAATCTTAATTGGTTTATAGAAGATGGTCCCCGAAAGTTCCACCTCCGAGTCGCGGATGATCAACCTCTCTAGCGTTAAGTTGAAGATTAGAGAAACTAGCCAAACCCCACGGCACGGTCCAAAGTGGAGTTGTTCGTCCACCATCAGCTGGCTTGTTACGTTGGTCATAGTCATTCTTCCAAGTCTGGTAAGCTTGCCACGACGTTGGGGACCGCCCATCTCCGCAATGATCATGGTGCTGGTCATTGGCATAATCCTATCTTTACCACCTCGCGGTGCTGGTGGATGAGGGCATGCTGAGTCTCACTAGCTCAGTATGTCTTAACTAAAAGGGAAGGTGCTACAATGTTAATGCGCAACCATACTTAACATTAGCTAAGGATCGAATTTTGCTTAGAGTTGACCTGGGAGCACACGCTCAGGGGCAAGGACTCGCAAATTTTTGCATCCAATCGGAGGGAGTCGAAATACCGGTGCTGCGCTGAGGGGAGTATCTACTATCCCGATCCATCAGTGTAGCATTTGGTAAAGTAGACTATATCGAAGTCCATGCTGGCGACTTGAACATGTTTCTCTTGAGTCTTGCTAATTTTGAACGCTGTGGCTGTGCACCATCACACAGTCCCTCACAGCTGGTACATTGGCGATAAGCGCAGCATTTTTAGAGGGCAAACGAGCTGTATCTCCGTACACAGCTACATTGTGCTTCTAGTGAATAGTGCTCCGAAGTCAACGGTATTTAGCTTCGACTTTTGAGTACCATGAGGCCATACGGATAAGACGTGAAACAGGGGGATAGGTCCCTTCAGTGGGCACCTCCTGTAGTTTTAATGAGCCATCCGGCATAGGTTCTGAGCGAAGTGATTCGTCGCTGCTAGGCGATGGTAGCAGAACACCGTCTACTAGTGGAGCCTCTAACTGTTTGATGATCTCCATCCTTATTTCGACAGCAGGTCACCTTAGGTCTATAGTTGTTTCGGTGACCTGATATTTCTTCGTACGTATTCTGATTTCTTGAGATTAATCACGTTCGTTCAATTGTCCACATTCTTCGCCGTACCAGCCAGTCTTGGTGTTTCCCCGATGTGGCTAATTTCCCATCCTAATTGGCTAATTTAATTCCCAAAACTTCCCCAAACCTTATTTTATGTCCAATATGTCCACTAGTTCAATAAAATTTTAAGACGTTTAGTGCCATCATCCAAAAACGAAGTATTGTTCAAATTAATTATGTTTCATTTTTTCATACAACCGAATTCAAATTTGGATAATGTCTACGATGTGCCATCGTCTAGGTGCATTTAATACATATAAGATACGTATCGTGCCTACAACTGGTGCGCTATCGAACAAAATGAATGAAATCTTGAATTCTGGTTCAAAAGTAGAATTGTTTTCTGATTTTCATTTAAATCTGTTATTCACACCATATGTTTAAGTTTATTTTATTGGTTGTTTTTTCAAGTTGTTAAGTTAATGCTGCATCACTTAGTGAGTTGAGACACTGAGTGAGTTTTTTTTTTTTTATTCATAAATTACGGCCAGGCCGTATTGCTACATTGAGTGAGTTATTGACAGAACAAGTAATAGTATGTTAATAAAAATGTGATAGCTTTCAGCAAAGTTGCCCAATTTCTGATGCAATTCAGGTAAAGATTTCGATGTTAGAATAATCCTGGTTTCTGACTCACTCATCGCTAGAAATTGCCGAGTTGCAATTTGTTTGGAAAGATTTTCCTCAAAATATCGTCGATGAGCAAAAGGTCATAAAAATGTATGCCCCCCTCAAGAGTCTTACAGATGCGTAAAATAAAATCAGGATGTGGATATCTCAGGTGATTCATAAAAAGGGGGGTTATTGTTCAAATAGCAGTCGAACCACCATAAATTCTGTAAAAGCCATGTCAGCGAAAATTATGTACATAAACTAGAGATCCATTGAGGATCGCGCAATTTATCGGTTCTACACCTTGCAATATCGGCAACAAAAGACGATTAAATGTTATCTTAACTTAATAAACTGTGTGATAATCCTAGCGAATGCAAGCAATACGTTACAAAGAAATTAATAAATAAGGTTGAAATTAAATATGGTTTTGAACAATAATTTAACTGACTACTGTTTACTGTTATCGAGCAATCAATCAATACAATGATTTATCAGTACCACCGATCGAGGACGAACAGGATCTCAATGATTTGATTTGCACAAAAATTTTAATTTCCAGGGTATAATTTGGGTAAAAATACAAAATGTTTTAAGGATCTTTTCTACAGGGATATTTCCTAAATCTATCCAAAATTCAAATTCAAAATTCACAAGCCTTTTATAAAACGTTGGAAACTTGTGCTACAGTATCCACAATCATGATTCGTGTAGCAATTTATGAAAACGTGACACGCTCGAAAGAATGAAGTTTTGAATCATTGAATTTTGAAATTACTGGACTTGACTCACTGGCTAAGAAAAGAAAAAGATCATATAAGACTGGTCAAATACTCTGCATTATCAAATATTGCCCAAATCATGCGTTCCATATGCAGTGCCCAGGTTCGTTCATTCATGTTCCCGTTTGAAAGATAAAGCAGTATTTTCAGTGTATGAACATGTTAGACAGGGAATTATTATGATATCATTCGCTGAATGAAATGAAATAGTTCTATTATTTGAATACAATTCATGTAAGTTTACAATCATTTGCACTACTCCAAACTTTCAAATTGTAATCATCCAACAGTGTCCCCCGTTACTCACACATCTGTACGAGTATCTATACAATTCTCGTATAACAAACTAACACCACTCTGTTAACGCGGGCGATGGGGCAAAAACCTCACTGTCAACAACCAACGAAACAACTTGCCTAGCAAACAGCGAAAGTATCGGATAAAACTTTAAATTACATTGCATTTCTCAGCACTCACCTGAACCAAACGAGAACCACACTAATCGACAGTAAAGGCAGTAACAGAACATAAATTTAATCGAACTCAGCGGAAAATAAGTTGATCAACATGCACTTTTCTAACCTCTTGCCTATATCGTATGCCTTTTTTGTTTTGACAACTGTTTTTCGCCCTAAAATCAAAACATTGATGCTTTCGCCCGAGAACCGTTGTAAGGTTTCGCCTTCAATGCATGCTTGAAATGACAGTTGCGAGAGATACATTAACGCTAGAACTGATGGATCGAGCATTCTTACCGGTACTTTTGGATGTGTATTCTATAGTACTATCTTACTATAGTACTAGTAGAGATGTGTTTGGGAGCACAAGTTTCTGTCCGTAACAAAAAATTATTACTGCAAATTGTGATTTTAAGTTATTGTTCATTTTTGCTGATTTTTTATTCTAAAAGTTCTACATAACTTCAATCAATTTTAATATAATAATCATATTAATAATAATAGCAATATTAATGATATATATATATACTAGTACTGTGTATATAGAATTTATTTACAATTCTACTCTGTTACGATTTTGTGTTTCAGTTTCAGTTTTTTTTCTTCTATGTATATAAATCCTTGCGTTCATCTCAAAAGAACGCACGCAAGAATGATTCCCACTCCCCCTTTTGTTACATCGACGCGCCTTTAATTATCAATCACTTATCACCATAAATAAAGTTCCATCCCCGTTTCGTCCCTTTTTATTAGTTTGTCGCGCTTGTTGTTCGCGTTGGATTCAACCGAGCGTTTGGTTGCAAGAACGCTCATTAAACAAGAAAAGAAAAGTTTGTTTTTTGCAACTTACTGTAAACACCAATGTATTGCCACATGAGGCTTTCGCGTTTCGTTTTGTTGTTTGTCTTGCTTACTGTTTTGAGTTTTCTTACGAATATAGTTTGACTTACTGACACGTTTCGTTCATTGCTGCTAGGTTCTGTTGTGTATGTGTATAATTTACATAGTAACTCTAAGTCAATTGTTTTATGTGCTCTGTATCATTTCCTTAAAATCGACATACATTCCTCCACTTTCCATGTGTCGTGTGGTTTGCTTCGGTGTATGCACATTGCTTCAGCTGCTTTAAAATGCAGATGTTCTCTCTAGTCTTACCTTTCTGCTATATCTGCTGAGTGTTTGTAGTCCTTTCAACGTGTTTGCCACTGTTTGCTTGTTAGTTTGCTTGTTTTTTTTTTACAATTTTGATTCCCTACGTTGTCTTATAACTCTAACTCAATGTTGTCGACCCTGCGCCTGCTACTCTGTATACAATATATAGGTTGTTATATCGATGTGTATGCATGTGTGTGTATATATATAGAGATGTATAGCGCTAATATAATATCTCACAATACACTTTAAGCTTCTGTTCTACTTAACTTTCTGTTGCTTGTGGAGTCGATTTGTTGTTGGCTACATTTTTGCCAGTTTTGCTGCTTGTTACAAATGTATCCTACAGGTTCGAATATCATTTTATTTATGGGAACCTCGACGTTCGGGAAACGTAATGCTATTTATGCTTTGTTGTGTACGTGTGTGTATTACTTAGTTTGTTTTTCTTTCCCTTTAACTCCAAATGTTTCGGTACCCATCTGAAACGCATACCACATCAAATCTGAAATCATCTACAAGAACTGTTTGCCCTAATTGCCATTGCTCTTTGAATCGGTTTTAAGTGGTTCTTGTTCTTTGTTTCGTACAGTTATATTATAGTCTTTTAGTTTAGTAATGCTTTCAGTTTGTAGCACTTTGCAAAAAAGTTTCGTGCAAAGATGCCCGCAGGTTTTTCCACCGCTCCCCCGTTACCAGTTATGTGTTGCCGTTTTCCTCTCACTTAAATTATCAATAGTTGCTTTTGCTTTGAGTTGAGTTGCACTTTGTGAATGAATATAGGTGTTTTTGCATTGTCTTATTCAACGTATGCCCTGGCCACATTCCCCCTGTCTCGTTCTACGAACACTCTCTCCCATTAATATTGTAGTTGAATTGCATTCTTGTTTGTTTGTTAATTTTTCTATTATACGTGGTTTAGTATACTGTAGCGAACGAATAAAGAAAAAAAAAGCATGAGCTGGTCGATTTTTACGCATTGTTTTCGAATTCATCAGGTTTTATTGATTGTTTCATTATTACTGTGTGTACGGGTAGATACTCATATGATAGACAATCAAATATTCTGCAATCAAACATTCTTTCGTTTACGCTGGTCAAAAGGATCGATGATCTGATGCTTCTTACTACCCGTTTTTCTCGATCGTATCTAACAATAGGATGTAACTCATCGTTTTGTGCCCAACTGTTTTTACTCGGCTTGCCAGTCAGCAAACCCGAATTAGGAAGAGAAGGCTCGAAGGATAGAACAAGAGAAAGTATTGTAGAGAGTGACAGAGAGGTGTTTAGTATTGATATGAAACCATTGGTCCCCGAAACAAAACCCAAGATTGCAATGCACACGCATCGTAATGTGTGAATTCAAAATAGATGGCATTACTATTAACAACATTGGTAGCATGTTTCAACAATAATTAATATTTGTCTGTTTCATGTTGTGTAATGAAAAAGAGCAATAAAAAAACAATAAATTAAAACAGGAAAAAAATATTCTAATAAAACTATTAAAACGATTTATAAGCATTCTGTGGTGTGTTTGATTTCGATTTTCCCGTACACCGAAGCTTCAATTTGCCATAAGATTAACAATTTCATGGTTCTGGTTTCGTAATTACCAACTTCGTATGGCTTGTAGGCATTTTCTTCTTTTTTTAATTAATTGAGCTATTCCAGTTCTTTTTTCCTTTTTCAAGGTGCCTGTACAATTGTTGTAGGTCTTCATGTCACACATATGTTTACCCATACCCAGATAACAGATCATCTATACTGTAGCTGTAGGAAGGAAGGTTAAGAAAGGTTAGCCCTCGGTACCTGTCGATAGTTTCCAAAGTTTTACTTTTTAAAATAAAAATTAAATCGCAAATCAATTTCGAACGAAAACATTGTGTACAATTAGAATAGGTGCTGTTGTTTCGGGGGTTACGCATATCCAAACGAACACACTACCATTCGCCTGATTTAATCAATTCAATCCCTCCCGTACCATTTGACTTGCACCAACCTATTTTTGCATAGCGGAGGACATAGCAAATGAAAGCAGTATAAAATATGTAATTAAAAACATCCAATCAGAAAAGAAAGAGCGTTTATCGACAAAAACAAACTAATTGACTCAAAGCGATAAGTTTCGCTTATTTGATTAGGTCATTGAAAGTTTACACAATGATTTGGATAAAATTGTATGCTGGAAGCGAAAGTACGAACAGCCACGTATCGAGCATGGTATTGATGAAGAGCAAGGGACATTTCATTTGTAGAAATTATTCCATTTTGTTGACTATGTTTGCTAAACAATCCTTGATCTGAGCTACCATCATTAATTTTACTGTGGCTTTGTTAGTGATGCCACTACTGCTGCAATGTAGCTCCAATGTAATAGATTAAACTACACTGTTACATAGTTGGGTGTGTGTTTTCGTTTGGTAGCAAACTGTGATCTGCGATCTATTAACGGTTCCGGTAGTTTGTTCACGTACTTTTCTAAAAGTCTTGCCATTTTTTGTATGTCTCTTCAATAAGTCTTTCGTGTGTACACATCCCTCTATTTATTATGTGAGCATTAAGCATGTAAATAATTAAAAACTCTATAAACAACATATAAAATAGCCTTACTGTTACTAATTCCACCCCATCATTGTTTCGCTGACTAAATGTAGCTGTTTGTTGGATACCTTTCTATTGTATATAAAAAAAAAGATGCATTTCGCTCATCTACCAGCAGCATCTACCTTTCTACGTTTACGTTTTATCATTCATACCGGTTAGGAACGAGACCATCGGTGGCTCCTAATAGTGGCTTTATGTTTCCTTTAAAAAAAACCGTAGGAAATGTTCCTTTTTTGTTGATTGAACTGTACCAACGCTGTTCGATGCTGGCTTTGCCAGTCGATGCGAACGTAGTGTAAATCTTACCAAGAACACCATTACAATGCAAGCGCCGGAGAAGAATTTAAGCACACAACACACGCCTTTAACAGATAAAAGCGAAGAGGAAAAAAAGTCAGTCTGCTAGAAAGCACAAACTACACCAGCATGTTTAGAAGCTGAGATAGTACATTTACCACCGGTAGAATACCTCAGCAAACTTACTAAAGTTCGTAAAATGGCAGACGAGTTTGTAAATGACGACTTAACAAAAAAAAAAGAAGTTATCTCTATCTTCTATCCAGGATGATTTTCTACAATTTGGATGTTTCTATATTCGTAACTTAATCCATTATTCAGCGTTATGTTCAACGAGAAAGCAAGACAACATATAAATTATTCTACACACCCTATAGTATGGTTCTTGTATAACAAACATGATTAGTTAGTTGCCTCTACGGCTGTGAAGTAACAAAAGCGTACGCAGTTGAGCTATGTAGTTTGACCAATGATCACGGTGCTGCTTCTGCTATAGCTGTTGATTGTTTTTTATGCTGTACACCACCAGCTTCCGTTTGGTTTTCCAGTGCTACGGCCATTCAATGTTCCCATGTGTGTGTGAATATTAGATCTAATGATTGCTAAAGTTCACGCTCGAACCAACTCTGGATCTCACTTACGATCGTTTCATGCAACGAACGGTTGGACGTCAATCCAATGACGGATCTAGCACCTTTGTTTTGCACACTAACGATCACGATATCTGCCATGCCGTATTGCGAATATCCTTACGGAGTAGTAGTGATGAATTGTACCCCCAATGCCGATTGCTTTTCAATTTTCAGCGTTTTTCTGCGCGAAAATTGCTGGTCCATAATCCCAGTCGTTTTGCGGAATGATGGATGGGCATTGTTTACCGGAAGATTGCAGTGTTTGTATGTGTGTGCGTGTGCGTGTGCGTGAGACAGAGAGATTCGCTAAAGCACACACAATATATATCCGTTTGTTTTCTCTCCACGTTCCAGCACCGTTCCCATGTGTTTTATCGTTGCTCATTATTGTCACTAGGAGTAGCAAACTGGCTAGAACGGTTCTAGCTGCTTCTGCACCGGTTCTACCAGCAATGCCCAATGTTACATGCGCCGAAGCTTCTGTATTCCGGCCTGCACATACTTTACGACATTGTGCAGCGAGCTGTGCAGCGTCATGGGCCCATTTTCGTGATCTAGTTCGATGAAAAATTCTAAAACAAAACAATAATTAGTCATGACACATGCATTAGAAGAGCGACAATGTATGGTGCCTCTTCTGGGACCATTTACACTCACCGACATGGTTCCCTCGTGACACTAAACCGTCCGCTTGCTCCCAAAGATCAAGACAAGTGGAAAGATGTGTAAACAATGTGGTCTGCTTTTGATACGCATTGTGTACCTGTTCAAACAAAAAATTACGAAATTAACAAATAGGCACTATTGATAGTACAAAGGATCTCATAATATAAGCTATGCATGCTTCACTTACATTAATTGGCATAATAATGCATTGGGCAGGGGACGAATTCATCGGTGGCATCGATCCAACATGGTTGTTCTGACCGGAACTGTAACCGGAGCTCTACAACAAGCATAGAAAAATCACAGTGTATTATTTGTTAACCAAAGAGCGTCACATTTTCATTCCTCGGAAGCAACAGTTGTTTAGAATGTGAATATTAACCTACCTGTGAGCCAACCGACGTTGGTGACAGTGGCGATGGAGTGTTACCATTAGCCAACTCGGCCGGTACTGTGCTGGTTTTGTGATTAAATTCGCCGATTGTCTTTGTCGTCTCTTTCATTTCGAGCCGACGCATCTTATACAACTTGAGATAGATCAACGATTGACAGCGCAGACTGCAATTGCATATAATAAGTACGGATGTCAGATACGATCCGTTTGCTAGCCAAGCTTTGCCTTACCTCAGAATGGCCACCTTAATGTGGATGTTACCCTGGACCGTTTGATTTTGTAGTTGACTACGAAATTTGGACGAAATGAATCTAAAAATAGAACGAAACAAATAGTATCACCAATCGATAGTGCGCAAGGGAAACGAGATGCGGGCACACTTACTTAATTAAACAAAGCGTATCTTTGTACATCGTGAAGGCAGCTTTCTCGGTTATCGGATCCCGCTCCATCGTGTCTCCGGTGAGCAGGAAAAACAACACGGCTTCCAGGTACAACATTGCTTGTGCTAAATGGTCTCCCTCTCGATCCGCTGCATGTTTCAATCGCTTGGCTTCCGACAGAAAACGGCTTTGGTCCCGTATCTCCGGTACGTCGTCGCTACGTTCAAAGTACGACACATACACCTTTTTGATTTGCACCGGAATTTCCATTGGCGTTCCAACGATGCCGTCAGTATTTGGTGCATTGACTGCATCAAATCCGCTCCCAGAACCGACTGATATCAGATGCTGTTGCTGTTGACCTTGATGATTGGAGCTGCCGTGATGCAATGCTGCCGGATGCGACTGTCCACCGATGGCGTTCCTTTCTGTCGTTATTGCTGTCCGTCCTGCGTTTGGTCCTGCAGCGCACTCATCTAACCGGTCGTGATTGGTCGGTGGAAGTTGGTCAAGTTGATCAGTCTGGAATGAAACAGCACGCAATAAATTAAATAGCAACGATTCCTTCGAATGAATTGTATCGTAAAAAGTTCACCTGTAAATTTGCGGATGATTTATCCTTTTTTCGGCGTTTCTCCTTATACGTATTGTTGCTTCCGGCACTGGTAGACCGTTTACGCATCCGTCCGCTTCCACCCATTGTGCCAATGGTTTCTCCCTCTCCTACTGTCCCATTGGTCAGTATAGGTCCCACAGGTTGCTTTCCTAGCTTACTGTCCACTAGCAGGTCTTCCCTGCTGTACTCTTGCTTGATCAATGATTGAGCCGCTCCTGCACTACCTTCCTGTTTTATTACGCCGCTATAGCTAGAATATTTTCCGTTGCTCCCTCGACTACTGCCAAACAACAGAGAAGACGATTTATCTTCTTTTACGCGTTGCTGTTGTTCGTCGTAGTTGAGCTTTTCGGATTTGGCCAATAATTTCTCCTCATACTTTTCGCTTTCAACACCTTTTGCGTTGATTTCCGACTGACTGCCAAGGTGATGATGATGATGATTGGTGTAGGTAGATTGATGATTATGTCGCTGGTGTATCGAAGGCGAATTGTTTCCATAAGCTGCATCAACTCCGCCACGATATTCGCGTGCCTTCTGCGCCGCACCGCTATGATCACTGTTAATGGAATTGCTCCGGTGTCGTAACGAAGATCCATTCTCTAATACCGGGGAACAGTCGTCTGCAAGAACGCGGGAGGGAACGCTACCACCGTACGTTACGCGGTCGTCCAACAGCCGCGGCGTTGAGGAGGAACTGTGCACTGAGCTACCACTTCGATCATGGTGGTGCTCCTGCTGTTGGCCAACCGAGTTTCTACGCCGCTTGCCATGCTGCTGATCGTAAGGGCTATTGCTCTTCTGGCGCGCGGAAGAGGCACTGCGGTGTGCGTTGTTGCTATCGTGGGTCCGCAGCCCGGGCTGCGATCGGTTCGGTGGTGGCGGTGGAATTTTTAACAAACGACTAAGATCGATCCGGCAGACAAGCGAAAGGTTATTGTTACTTAAGGCACCACTGGTATGTGAGAAAAGCATCTTGTCCAGCGTAGGCGAGACGGCAGCAATAACCCCCGTTGCTCGACTGTTCGGACGACTCTCGCCCGTGTCGGAGGAAGGTCTCGGAGGCGTGTCCACATTGCCCACCAGCTCTGGCACGGTAAGATGCTGCTGGGTTGATCGGCGCTGCTCTGCGGTGGTTGCTGTTTGGCTGTTTGCATTTGGTGTCGTTGAAGTGCCATTGCTTTTCGCCACATTTAACTCATCCACGTGGTCAATGTACACTTGACCCTTGCCTTTGCCACCTTTACCTTTACCACCCTTTCCCTTGCCACCGCTACCAGCGGCCGTATTTATAAACACTCGAGCAAACAGAGCCGCTTTCTTATTTTTGTTTTGCTTCTGCTGATTGGGAAGAAAGGAAAAGGAAACGAAATATTATAAATAAAGCGTGTCCTAAAAATAAGGCCCAATGGTACGTACCGTCTCTTTTTTGGTTGGAGTATCGCTATCACTATCGCTGCGACTATCAGAGCGATCATCATCGTCGTCATCATCGTCATCTACTGCTTTGTTACCATTGGTGTTTAGCGCGCGGGATTCATCCTCTTGGACTAACGTCTGGCTCATTGACAGTTTTTGATTTTTCTTCGTAATCTCCGTCGCTTTTCCTCCATTGCTTTGAAACGGAGAAGACATTGCAGAAGGCCTTCTAGAATGGGAGAACGTAATGAACAAGCAAAACGTTAAGCACGATACCATAATGCTTGTAGCTATTTAATGTGGTATCATACTTACTCGTCATTGCTGTCGGAAGAAAGATTGTGCAGGTGGAAGTTATTGTTGCTCCGACTGCTCCCGCTACCATTGCTGGAGCCATGTTTCATCGAAACTTCACCAGCGATCACTTTATTTCCCTTGCTACTCGATATGTTGGTCGTGGGAACGTCAACTGCTGCCGTTTTATCGTGCTTTTTCTTCGTTTTATGCTTCTTCGCTTTAACCGCTGGCACAACAGGACCGATCTCTACTGGCGCAGGTGTGGATCGTTCATTGCCAGAATCGGAATCGGCCGAATCTCCTGACGATACTCCTCCACCGGCTTCAACAGACGAACCAGCAGATGACGAGGAACTGCTCTCTGTAGAAAGCACTGTTTCGCTGCTCCGGATTTTGGAGGAGCGTGATTTGCGGGAGGTTACTTTTTTCGAATGCACTATCCTATCCACAGACGGTATGCTAACCGGAGGGCTCATTATACCCGCAACCACTCCCGTATCATTTACTCCGTGCGTGTACGCTATGGAGTTTGTCACCGACGAGGTGCCACTCTTCTTCGTCGGTGTCGATCCGTGTGATGATATTTTGCTGGACCGATGTCCGCCGCCACTTGCTATCGAATCTGCATCGGAATAGCGAGCACTTGATGCGGCACTCGTAGTACCACCACCGCCTCCTCCACTACTGTGAGTATTGTGTCCCTTCCGCGATCGTCCCCTTCCTTTTAGGTGTGGTTTTTCCTTCTCAAAGGATTGCGATCGACTCCGTCTCGTAGCACCATACCGTTCGTCTTCACTGCTACTGGTCGAGCTATCGCGAGTTTCACGTTCGTTGCCAGAACCGGCGATAAGCTTTCGCTTCCACTTTTTCTTTTTTGTAATGTTAGACGTGGCCGATACTAATGCTACACCGTTCCCGGGCGCTGCCGAATCACCTTCCGGTTGATGAGCAATATGCGTGTTAACGTGATGCAGGTTTACACGATGCTGCTCAAGATCTCCAGCGACCATAGTAGGTACATCTGCGTCATCCGAATCGGAATCCGACATGCTCGAGATTGGTTTGATCAGGCTAAACTCTTTGGCTTCCTGTAGGGCACATATCACATCTTCCTGCTCGACGATACTGTCGCCGAACAAGTGTTGCTGTTGGCGATGGTGGAGATTGAAACTACCGACCGGATGGTGTTGTGGTTCCGGACTTTTCGTGGGACTAGACAACGATAACCGATCGGCGCCGTCATCTTTTAGCTCACTTTTGATACCGGGCGTAGGCGAGGCACTGTTTTCGCTGGGATACGGTTCTTGCTTTACGTACGATGCGGACGAGGATGATGCATTGATACCGGACGATGACATACCCGTGCCTGCAGGCAGTTCGCCATTGCTCGTACTACTGCTTGCATTTGACAGGTGGTCATCGTCCAACGGTGGTAGCGGTTCGTTTTTTACTGGCGCACCAGTAGCCGAACGCCCGTCCGCGATTGGGGACGCAATGAATCCTTGCACACCGTCACTTACACCGCTCATCCGCGTCACTCGCACTGGAGATGATATGGAATTTTCCTCGAATGCTCGCTGCAGGTTGTGGTGTTGTTGATGTTGATGGTGTTGCTGTTGGTGATGCGAACCAGAGCGGTCTCCGGTGGCACCACCAATATGGGGGGCACTTTCGCTTGTTGGCACTTGTTGACTACTGCTGGCAGGTTGCAGGAAATTTAAAAGCGACCAATCGCTCGGTCTTCTCACGGGACTGCTACTTGCACCGGCACTGCCACCGCCTGTACCAGCCGATCCAGTCACTCCTTCCACTCCTACTAAGCTACCGACGTTTCCATTCACATCCCCGCTCATTGGAACGCCTGAAATGGGAATGCTTCCGCCCCGTTTATTGCCAATGTTGGAGTCCTCGCTCGAAGACTCCTCGGCGCTTTCGTTCGATGAGGTATCACTAGAGTTTCGCTTTTTCGATCCACCATCTCCACCATCATCACTGTCCGAACCGTTGTTCTGATTATCGTCCTCTATGTTTGAACTGAAAAAAGACAAAGGTTTGAAGAAAATGAATTTACTATCTCGTGCTGGTAAAAGGACATCTTTGGTGGAAACAACATGCACACCACTCACCCTAATGGACGAAGCATCGCCAATCCGGAAACTGTCCCATACGCCAACGGTAAATGATACAGCAAATATGGGCAGCGACACCAACGGTCATGATGTTCGCAAGGACAACGGAGAAATGACAGGCGCACCAATCAATCCATCATCAGGTCACAAGCACACAGTTGCAAAGGCGGTCATCAGGATAATAAAGGGGACGCGACACACATTGACACCAACCATCACATTGCCGGGTAGCAATGGTAAGGTTCGAAGAAAGACACACGAATCAGACACGGCAAGCAGGATAGTAAGAAAGAGAAATATCGATTAAAAATTTGTAATCAATAATTCAACGATTACGGGCGCTACGACAGCCTGACAAAGCTCGCTTACGAAAGTACGTTCTCTAAATGGGCGTTTTTGTGTCATCAGTCCGAAATCGTTAAGAAATAGGATAGGATTATTCCGACACAGAGAGTCCGCATCGCTCCATAAATACTTTGTAAGCCAAACCGTATGTGGAAGGGATAAGTATCTACAATGTTGCTTGCATCAGTAGTACAAAATGTACGATATAAACACGAACTAAAAACATAAAATGTTCATGTTACAAAAATTCTGTAGTCTTTTTCTGTTACACCAATTGATTGGTGTAATTATAATTAACCCTCCCAACAGCATAACAGCATTTTTCTTGTATTTAAATTTTTATTAGCAGACTTGATAAAAAAATACCCCATTCAACCGTGCAACATGAATGAGTAAACAACTTTCCCTGCGAATGCATCCCGTTAGCAGGAAAAAAACGTTCTACGACAATCGCGCGACTTAAGACAAACAAACGACAAACCAAAGGCCATTTGCTACCTCTAGAGCACGGAACAAGCGCTCAAACACACCCATCCAACCATAAACTCAATTACTACGCGATATCTAGCAGACACGTGGGTCTACCCTACCCTGCCCATGGTACGTCGTACCGCCTTGTAGCATGGCAAAACATTCGCACACCGTTATACTTACGGGACGGTTTCGTGGCACCTCCCACTAATGGCTCCAAAAACCCCGGAGTAGCATAAACGTGCCTCTTGTTTGCACTCGGGTTGTTGAAGTTAAACTTCGATTCCAGCTCCTTGCGCGGTGTGGCCCCGATCTCCGTCAGCGGCGTGAAGACGTTCTTCTTCATCTCGTGCAGTATCTTCTCAACGTTGTTGCCCTGTTTGAGCGGAGTTGAAATATCACTTGAGTTCTGTTTTTTTTATCATGGCAATGGCATGTTTGTGTGTGTGTATGTATTATGAGTGTGATTGGTATTGTGTCGATATAAGATGATGTTTAGCGCCGGTGTCAATTGAGCCGGTAAAGGGTTTTAACCGAAGAACGCAAGAAATAGACGAGAGTCAACACATGAAAAGATTGTAAAAAGAAATGAGAGAGCGCAAAAACTCATTAGAAAAATAGGCATTGTAATAAATAAAAATAATATCCATAACTAGTCCATATAACTGTGCTAGTACACAAAAAGATACACACAAAAAACGACAAAATATAACATGCCTTAGTATATACTGATAGCAAGGAAGTTAAGCTAGAACGCAGCGTAACACAAAAAGAAAATATCTACGTAACTAATTAAGATAAGCAAGTTTTTATCTTGTAATAAAACACTTATTATCCAACAGTATGTTTCATGTTCTTTAACTAATAAAAAGAAACACATCTCTCAAATTTTAAAACTTCAAGATGATCAGTGCAGATTTACAACTGGAGAATGTGAAACTCTATCGCATTTTTTTGAATTTCTTAGATTTTTTACAATACATTATTTCAATCTATCGCTCATTAGCGAACAAATAATACAAATACTAAAAAAGCTAACAACGGTGCTTATAATTTAAATGATTGCTACTAGAGTAGAATCAGGAATCGACCGTGTTCATTCGACTGAAGACACAACGACCAAACGTGAAACATGGGTGATGGTAGTGCAATGGGTTCGTGTAAGTAACAGAAAATACATAAAAAAGGATAACTAACTACTCTAGGCATTTTTGCATTTGCAACCTGGGGCAGTCGACCGTTGGACATTTGCGAGGGTAACTTATCACTGCCGAAGGATGGGCCACCTGTTCCACCGCTACTGCTGCCTATACTACCCGCTGACGAAGCTCGCCCGTTCATGACGGAAGGCGGTACGGATAAAGGCGGTCCTTTTGATGGGACTCCATGCACCTAATAGGAGATTGTGGGAAGATACAGAATGGTTAGAAAGGGAATAATGAATCGATGTGTCACAAGAATGTAAATTGGAATGCGGAAATTGATTATTCCTAAGCGGTTAGCATACACTTCAATTAAGCGTGTGTTTCTTTTTCGCTATTGATGAATATTTCTACAGATTCTAGGGTGTACAACGGATAGCGTAATTATTCTTCTTCAATCAAAGTGATTGCTCGTTTTGGAAAAGTTGAATGCACTTAATATGATTACAATGATTTTACAATTAACTACTAATAGAATAAGCAGCACTATTAAATGGTAAAGTAAAAACAACTCAAAATCATAATAAGAAATAAGAAAAAATGGTTAAAATTGATTTTACAAAAAAAAAATCCTATGAAAAATGAACACAACATTTAATCGCGCGAAATAAAACGAAGGTTTTTTTCAGTAAACACAATTTTCACAACTAATCTTACCTCGTGTTTGTTGAACGACCCAGGTGCGGAAGATGACGAGGAAGTCGAGGACGAGTAATGTGCTGGTAGATTGTTTCGTCCTGCGCTCGATCCCGACAACGCCGACGGTCGTCCATTGTACATGGAGCGATTGTCGGCTGGTTTGACGAAGTTGGTGATACTATTGCTAATGGTACTACTACTATTGCTATTGGTTTTTGGTGGAAGCGACCGATGGTGGCTGCCAGAGACCAGGCTGGGCATCACGCTGGAGGGACGTAGGGGCGTCGAAGGGGTAGGCGCGATACCAATCACTTGATACGACGTGTACGGTTCCAGGATGTGCTTCTTAGCTGCTTCAAAATTACCGAGTCGCTGGACGATGTGCATATCCATCTCGGACGGACTTTGCTGCAAAAGCGCATAAAGATAAGAAACGAACATAATGCGTTAGTAAAACTGAGCTGAGATCAACGGGAGCAATGCGTGTATTGAGTGATCAACCGCATGCCGTATTTAATTTCACAATCGTGTTACAAACATTTAAAGAATAACTAAACCTAAATAATGTTTCTATAATATAAGTGCAAAAAATGAAGGGTATTGCTTTACTCCCATTATGCCTTAATAATCAATTCTGTACAGAAAAAGCTTTCCTATAGTTTTCAATTGATTTGTGGATGTTTTCCTGTATTTGAAACAGAAAAATATGCATAATTTGAATCTGTTTTCGTACAATTTTTTTCTTTCGTCAACAAACATCGATCCACAGAAGGATGGAATTGTAATGGAAGTCACAGTAAACACGCTCTGAATAATGAATGTATTGAAATGAATTAATTTTGTAACGTTCGCTTCATTTCATTAAACGATTATCGTACTTAACCTGCTTGTCCCGAGTCCTTTACCGCCAACACGTTACAG
The DNA here is from genome assembly GCA_000349025.1 of Anopheles minimus. Classification (NCBI taxonomy): domain Eukaryota; kingdom Metazoa; phylum Arthropoda; class Insecta; order Diptera; family Culicidae; genus Anopheles; species Anopheles minimus. The sequence goes on from KB663688.1 coordinate 3,010,862, forward strand.
GCGCCACAGAGAGAGCGAAAGCTCTTTTTTGTCCTTCCTTTTGTACATTTACCTCTCATAGATATTTTTGCAACACGGGATAAGGTGCCCCTTCACGGTTTGGAGAAGGAAATGTCTCCAAACCAATGTGAATTGCAATCTAGATTGAGCAATGCGGCCTGGCCGTTCTTCATAAATAAATAAAAATATATTGATTAAATTTATATTGTTGTTATGATACTATTCTGGTTCATTCTTCTTAAAATGAGGTGCATTAGCAACGTGTTTTCTCTTAACAAAACGAGATCAATGGATTGCATCTAAATAGTTGATAAAAAACTATATTAACACAGCCAACCGTTCGTCATTCGTCCATGCCGTCTATATAATAAACATCTTATAACTGGTTCATCACCATAAACGTTTTTAAAGTATTTGAAACATGAATTTTTGAATGGAAGGAATGACCAAAAAACAAAGTAATTGGTTTTGGCTGAGTTATAAATAATAATGAGGTATATTAATTGAATTTTCTGGCTAGTTTGGATACTTGTTGCTAACATTGCTTAACATAGCATTTGGTACAAGATTGTATAGAGACTATCAATTTGATCTCACTTCAAAACCACTTCAGGGGTCACTTCAACGAATTCTTCAGGTTTATTTTGTCCTATCTTTAAAGTGGCTATGTCTATGTGTCTGCCAAGCACACTATTCGGAAACGCGAAATTGTACATGCAAAACATGACATCGCGCTTAAAGCACATCCGAAAACGATGATCTCGTTGGAATTCCATTCTCGCCAACCGTGACACAAAGGAACGGTGCTAGTTTCAGTCTGATTTACGGAAACAGCAATGTGCTTTGAGACATTCTTCCCATGGCTTAACGGTTCGCACTCCTCCTCGTACGAGGCTCCACAATAATGCAATCAATGCACCCCTAGAGCACACAACTTTCTACGCATCATGCAGAAGGTGCAAAGCGGCATACTAAGCCGTTGCTCTAATCCTGCTTGTATTTAACCGTTTTGGTGCAATGTTCTTGTCTCTTCTTGTGACGGAAGTCGTCTGTTGCTCGTTGTTTTACTAATGTGATGACAAGGATAAACGCATAACTGCACACAAGGAACCAAACGACGGTGATGCATTAATCGTGTGCAAACACAATAATGAGTATGGTTTGCGAATCATATCGTCTCGTACGTGATTCTCGTTGAATTGAGAATATAATTTGTTGGTTGAAGAATACCTCCCGAAACTAAAACGTACGAAAATGTTAACTCATTTGGGATGGATAGTCTGTTATTTCTTTTTCAAGCAATGGTTCTTTAGTACAATCTCGTTAGTACCATTCGCACACTTAGTTATTGTCACGTGCTAAGTATAAATTCTTATTTTTTATTTAAACTAGAAATAATGTTTTAATCAAAATGCAGAATTATTGAGCAGCTTTAGAATTGATAGGGAAATTTCAAAGCAAGGCGGCGGTATTTGTATTTATTGCTTTTCTCTTTTATCGAAACTTTTCTCATTTCTATATTTTTTAAGACAAAAAACATTTGTTTGACTTGCTGTAAACACCTTTTCGTTACTGGTTCGAATGTATACATTCGAGCTCTACAGCCGAGTTGCTAATTACCCCTGACTGTATGCAATTTTTACTAAATGATTGCAACGTTCCACAATGATTTGCAGTGTTCCACTATCAAATTGCAACATTCCACCGGTTATTTCAAAAGTTCTTTTATATGATTCGAATCCCTGCATCAATTTATAATTCAATCGGATCTAAAGAGTAGCCAAATCGGACATAAATGAATTGATATGTATGGAACTGGCACCCAATGTACGTATTTCTAAGTCGCCTTCCACACTTGCTACTGTTTCTTTGCTCTACACTCTGCTCAACTCCTTGCCAGTTAGCCGAACAGAAGAAATAAACAACATAACCGAACATACACATTTCGAAATAAAAAAACTATCTTCTAAGGAACAGTGTGGAAATTTTTGCAAAACAAAAAACACACATCCTAGCAGATTCGTTTTGTTTCGCACTAAATGGATGCTAGTGAAAAGATAAATCTTCCCCCAGTCCATCGTGAGTGTAGGACGAATGGACATAAAACGATCAAATACGCACTCGCCTTGCACCCACCGCCTGGCACGCATACGCCAAACGATCTCGTTCGACAACGTGTGATTTATGCTAAAATCAATTTCAGAACCATCTGGGGAGATGATGGTGACCATCGGGTTTAGCTTTCGCGCTTACTGTATCATGGTACATGAATACAAGATTACAAACGGCGCCGGATTCAGCGATGTTGCAGTTACCCGTCGAAAGAAAAATATATTTTGCGCCAAAGCGAAACATCGTCTCACACAGCCGGAGAACATAGTCATGTACGCCGGCATATATCCTTACAGATCGATTTCGATTCCTGAGGCACGATCACCAATCAATGGTGGCATACGTAAGGAGAAAAAAAAAAATTGATTTATGGGATGATGTGTCGCTATTGGTAGGTGGCAAAACATGTTTGTCTGTGTGTCACAAGCATCGAGAGCCAAAAGAGAACTGATTCGGGCCCGGGGAAAATCGGTACTTTATCATGGGAAGGAATGCGTTGCACGGTACCCAATTCAGCAACCATAAGAACAAATGAGTTCAACTTTTCCGCTCGTAAAATGACACTGTATCAATTTCGTTTTACTTTCTTCAAGCTAAAGCATAAGGAAATGTTAACTTTATGCAAAGCGGAAATGGAGGTAGAGCACATAATCAAGGAAACTAAGCACGAACGAACGAGTGGCTCTTGCTTTACGACTTCCTTACGATGTTCGGTCCCACATCCCGGAGAAATCACTAGCCAGATAGTCCAAAGAGACCAAGTTTCCTGTGAACGAAAATAGTTGAAACTCCAACGTTGCAGCTACGGCTAGCGAGAAAAAAGTGTGAAGAAGGATCTGTGGACCGCGGATAATATAAAAGAAAAGCGATAAAACTTTCGTCTGCTCTGTCCGCAGTTTAAAGTCCGTCCAAACGCAGAGAAAATGTGAAGCAACAATTTTGTTCTGGCTATGGAGCATACGGTAACATCAAAGCTCTCGTCCGAAGAAAGTATACCAGGTAAGGTAACGCAGCTATATAGGTTGCACTCTGATTTCGTACTTAACCAAATAGAGTGTGGTAAAAAAAATCCACTAACACTTAGACTAAGAAGTAGGTTTACTACTTTTAGTAGAATAATTCTTTATACGTAAAAAGGAGATAAATAACATAAAAATTCTGGAATCTCATAAACACTCGGTATTATTCATTTATCAGTGGCACCAAGAGATTAACGAGACTTCTGATGTCCAGTCTGAATCTCCGTAATTATACAATCTTAACAATTTAAGCAAAAAGTGTAATAATCCAAACAGAATAAAGTAAATATCCAAAAAGTTCCGAATAGTAGATGTCCATGACTTGAGAATTATATTTATAAAAATATTTCTTACAATTAAAAGGAAACAAAATGGAAAAGAGAAAAATACTCCAATATGGATAAATACAGTCTTATCACAAAGGAAAATGCAATGTATTCAGCTGGTGTTTTTCTTGTTTTTCTGCGTGTTCTGTGTGTTTTGTTTGTTGCTCTTCTTATACGCTCCTTTACTTCAGCAACTTTCCTGTGTGGCAAGGTTTTTCACTGTTTTTCTTAAGCTGAAATTTGTGGTTGCTTATTTATTGCCTTTTTCCAAGAGTACACATGCACATAGAAACATGTTGCTCTATATTTTTAGCTACATTTTTCGTACTCTCACCGATTAAATTTTTTAATATTTGTTATCTAGGTTACAATTTACGAACAAGTTTTAAACTACTTATCACCGTTGCTGAGAGACTATTGTTCAAAAATCTCGACAAATAAACGACAACATGAACTATTCACTGTTTTTATCACATCGGTAAAAGATGATAAAAATGTACTCCAATTGACACGTAGCCTTGAAAGCACTATCAACAAAAAAGAATATAACGTATAGTTTCAACCAGAATGAGGAAAGACACATTTATTTCACATATTACAAAACTCATCAGAAAATTTTGTTTTTTCTCTAAATAGGAAAACAAGTACAACAAAATCATGAAAGCAAAATATGCTACTCGTTTTTCTAATGGAAAACGATGATAACAACTGAGATATTATTAACAAGAGATTTAATATTGTTAAATAAACTTGCAAAAGTTATTACATCCAATCAGTTATGAACAAGTGCGTTAAAAATGCATCACTCATTTATATATTGGTAACCATTGTGGATTAGTTGCTTCATACTGTATAACTGAAAACATTTGTAACCTGCTTCCAATAACACCATCACGGGAGTATGTAAACACTCTTATAACCAATTACTCTGCAGCAAACTCCTAACAACACAGCGGATCAGTGAACTAAAACAATTAAGCGCGTTGAGAGTTGTCAGCAACTCAATTAGCAGAAACAAATGGGAAATCCAAAGCTCACAAAAAGACTACGCTACTATCGACACCCAGAGCAAACGCTCAGGCTCTCCCGAACCACAAAATCATCCGAAACCACCCAATCCTCAAACACATCCTTCAACGTTCAATGCACCGCCGATCGTTCGTGCGAACGGATCGCAAAGGGAGGCGGAATAAAATAAATACTCCGATGAATCGTACACCCCCAACCACATCACATGGCAACCGTTGGCATTGAGAGCCATGTCACAAATCGTTGAACCAAATCGATAAATTAGAGCCATTCGGTGGAAATTCGACCAATCGATGAAAGGAAAAGCGATTAAAAAAAAACAATGTGAAAAATCCATTTCGTTCGTGGAAATGTGAAACATCCTTTATTTTCATCACTCTCCTACGATCACTCACTAGACATCCTTGGTTGATTCACAAAATGCTAGTGAAAAACACTTTTACTCACTTCAAAGACGAATGGGTATATATGAATGAAATACGGTTTTAGCCTTCACTTACAAATTGTAATCTAAACTCCATCTAATTCGCTCCTCGGAAACTCATGACTCGCTTGCTGTCGTGGAGCAAAAGGTTTGTTGCTGATAGTTTTGTTTTCCCTTTGCGACATTCGACAACAGACGCCACTCTATCGCTTGTAATTGCACGATAACAATCGCAATGTTCGAAGCCGAGCGTTAATTTCCGATTGGTAAACAAGTCATCATTCGTTGCGCGTCGACGCTTTCGCCCTCGTCAGTGACGCCTGTAGTTATATGCTCTGGAGGTAAAATAGAGAATTTTCTCGCCGCAAATATACAATTCGTTCAACGTTACGAGTTCCTTGAACGAGTCGGACGAGGATAACTAACGTTGTTGGCGGAATATTTACTCCGAATACTTTTTCTACGGATTTACACTGTTTCCAATGACAATTACTATGGCTCCTCCTACAATCAATAATAAGCAAATTGAACTAGGAAGGATAATGAACTTTAAGAAAATAGTTCACTTTTCCATTCCAAGTTTATTCCCTTCATCAGTATACAGTTCCCTCAACTAATGTTGTAATTTAATTCAATGCATTTCGAAGCGAACATTCCGATTCCACAACACTTTAAATGTATACACGCTGCAATCCGACGTAGTTAATCCGACAAGTCAGCATCACAAATGCACAAACCAGACATACTGCTCAAAGTACATCAAAGGTTTTATGTAAGCAAGCTATATTTGCAAAACGTGCACCCCGGCATCGTTGTCGCAGGAAACAAAACCGGAAGCAATGGCAGCACCGAACACTGATGAAATGGTAAACATTCAATTACACTTAACCGTCTGACCAGTGAACCTATCCCCCATTTACTTTACCATTCCACCAGACAAACGATAAGGTAAAATGCAACCAACATGAACTCCCAAATGTATGGCGACCGCCAAAGCCATGTGATAAAAGAACACACCACAAAAAAGAACATTGAAAAATATATCACCGAGCTCCTGGGAGGGAATCGTTGCAGCACCACCCGTCAAACCAATATTATTGCGAATTCATTGCAATAAACTGCATGGTTGAGTTAAAAAAACGAACAGCATCCCAAACCGCAACATTGGATTGTGCCTTGCCATGATGAACCATCCCCCATGGGTTTGACATTAATTTTAATATATCACTATTTTGTTGATGTTCTTTCCAATGTTTTCCCAATCCTGTTGTGATGCATGTGCGTATGATTTACGGTTGATTTATGAGAGAGCTGACTGACGTTGAATATATGATAACAAAAAACACGTTGCTGTAACATTTATAGGTGATAAACATACGAACGAACGATGGTTAAACACAGTGCTAATCATGAAAACCTTATAACAAAGTTCTGTTGCAATATGACATGTAAAAAGTGTAGACTTTTTATTCACTATTCTGTTTAATGCAATATGTGCTTATAATTTTTTGGATTTCTCACACGACAGGACTAATGGCAAATCCCAACAGGACAGTTTACTATCACTTACTCACCGCTCTCATGGTAAAATCAAACCTTGAAAGTAGAATGTATAACAGGCATGACCTAATAGGTCGTTCAGCCCATTTTTATATATTGTCAGCGACGGGTTTTGGTGACAATTTATTGACCAAAAAGTTTCATGTTTTCAATTTATAATATATCCTAACTTAATTTTAGCTCATACTAAATGAAACATTTGAACTATCTGAGAAACCAGTGGTAAATTTTTCCTGATATTCTAAGACGTATTTCATTTCTTAGGATTAATTTTGTTACGATTGACAAGCACTTTCTCAATACAAACCGATATACTTCGTATGTCATTCAACTACTATTCTACGTGCTATCCTAAAAAAAAAATCTTACAAACTGGAACAGTATAAGAAAGCTTACACAAGAGCTAAACATTTCTACGATCTCTTTTCTCTCGGCATCCTGTGGCAGTCCCTCTCCTGGCAAATACTGAAAACCTCAAAATATTCCCGCTAGTACGTGAGGTGACGCTGATGTACGTGAGCGTTTCAGGTTGTATATTAGTACCTCTTACTCCCAGGAAATCAACCAATATCCCAAGAGAACCTAACTTTTTTGCCCCACGTTAAGTGTGCAAGTGCGCTTCCGAGAACAACCATCCCGTACACGTTGTGGAGATGAAAAGTAAAGGATTACCGAAAAACTTCCCTGGGTGTACCTTTCGTAAATAAAGGAAAGCTGCCGGAAAAGCGGATAGAGGCGGATCTCCTGTACGACGAACCTATGCTGAAAAACTGCTCATGTGTAACGTACACGAGCGGAATTCCAAACGGAAACTAGACACGCGCAACCATAGAAGGATGCAGCGCGAGTTCATATCAGTGTGTCGTTGTGGCTTCCATTGAACACTAGCGCAACATCAAGGACAGTGCACTATCCGCCCATATTTAGTTTGACGACCAAAAAAAAACCTAATCTTCATGATCTGCTGCTTTTTCCCATGGCAAACCTTCTTCATTTTTTATCAGCAAAGGTTATCGCTCCTCAACTCACACGGGGGAGGGCATGCGTTACAAATGTTTCCAATCATCCACTTAGACTCATACGAGGTATGAGTACGGTGCATGTGAGTTCAAGCCTATTTTTACGAGGAACGGCGAGCTCGTTTTGACAAGGTACAGTGCAGAAAGATCTGACAGTTTTATGTGGTCTTAGGTAAAAAGTTTGAACTATTTAGTGAACATAATACAAAGATTCAAGGTATACGGCCCGGCCGTTCTTCAGCGAATAAAAAAAATACAAAGATTCAAATCAAAATAATATTGCAGTCTTACACAAGAGATCACAAATCCAATGCATCGTACGTCAAAATTATTAAATATCTAATCATCCACGATGTGCGCCACGTATTCGTTAAATTAAAAAAGCAACTCAATCCTCCTCACATGTATGAAATATTGATTTCGGGATCCACGAACAACATTCAAAGGCAACGATAAATGGTAAAATGATGTTGGCAGAATTATGTAGGCAAACTGAAAATTGATGCCAATTAATCTTTCTTTTCTCGACCAACCTTTGCATGTGTTTGCTTTTTCCCCGTCATTCCGTTTGGTACAACCACTGCAAACTGTACACACTTTCTGTTTCATTTTTATGCTCGCTTTCCACACGCATACGGATACCGATACGATTCGCTTGCACCTGTTGTGAGCGAGCATCGGCAGATGTTACTTTAAATTATATCATCATTTTGCATCTCATCTTCAACAGTGAGAGCAACGGTTTATTCATTCCTTTGCGTCCTCCCATCATCCGATGTTTGTCGTATGAAGTCCAGTTTTCTGATATTTCATTTGCTTCCAAGGTGTACCCATTGGATACATACGTACATTCTGTTTTTAATGGTTTGGTTTGATTTATTTAAATAAAAATGACAATTACTTTTTTTTCGATTCCGCAAGTTGGATTGCTTTTTTAAAGCAATGTTTATTATTCAGAGCAACACACTTTACGGTTCTAATTGATAACGTTACGCAAACTGATAAGACATGGGTAAGTAAACTAGAATGTGCTCACGAATACATAGTCATATGTTACTGGCCAATATATACACACAATATGAATGAAGCGCTCTTGAGTTGTTTACACCGTTTCAGGCAACAAACAAACGACTAGAAGAAACAACTCCGTCGAGTAATGAAAATGCAGAGTAAAAAAATGCGCAATGCATCAAACTCAGTGTACGGCCTCCTGCACTACCAATACCTGATTCCGGCTCAATAAACGAAGCAATAAACACGGTATGAAGTACGCAGTGTGCCTCTCTTACGGACTAAAGAGCTCCTTTTATACTTCACAAATAGCCAAGCTCACAAGTACACACTTTTGGTTTCTCTTCCGTTTAACATGTTGAAATAAAAAAGAAGTACTTGATGTTTAACGATTTGATGTCTCTCGACAGATCTACAGATATCTCGTTGAAATTATCAATGAAATGAAGATAAGCTTTACTTCAATCGATACAAGTAAAGCAAGTGTACTTAAAGCAACAGTGGACTGTACGAACTAAGCCTTATAAAAAATCATTTTAAATATGATGAATAAACTCAAAAAATATGATGAGTTAAACTGTACACAGTTTATAGTGATCATAATATGGAAAGAATATTTCTGAACCAGCCATAACATAATCGAACATCGGAAACATTCAGTCACGTGGACTAAAATTTGTTACGTTCACTCATTCATTTTTATTTACAGCGCCCAAGGGATTTATTGAGGCTTTTTGCAAAATACTTCATTTTGTATGAGAATTACAAACTAAACAAGGACTTTCTTCTCGTCGGAAACCAAACCTGCAGGGCCACGTGAGCCACAGACCAGACCGAGGCAATCGATGCAAGAATATGAACGGCCTACACCTTCCTTCACACGACGAACGTTAGTTACTCTCGCGCACCAACACAACCAGGCTGGTACGATCATTTACGGGTATTATCGTGTACCAAACAGCGACAGATTGCTGAACGTGACGCAAGCAAACCCGTCAAACGAAAGCTGAAGTCAATGAGCAGCATCATAGGCTGCGTAAGTATGTGTATTTAAACAGTATTACGCCAAGTAGCGTGCAATAAGACGCAACGAACAGCTGAATCCGTTCATGTGTGTGCGTGAGCTATGGTCTTCGCATACATTGCTAAACGTTATTTTAAATAAACAACACTTCTGCAAAAGATTAGATAGTTGTTTTTTTCATAGAAACTGCTGTAAAGTAAAAAAGTAAACACAAGACAGATCGTATCACGTGCTAAAGAAAGTAAAAGTTCAATAACATCATGTAAAAAGTGTTTCTATGGAACACGATACCTTTCTCGTCATGTTTTCCATGATACTTAAAGTACTTAAGTAGCAGAATTTATACCACTGACGAAATAGGTATCAAGAGTATGTTAATTTAATTCACATAATCGTACAACAGCGTTGTTAACAGGTAACAAAACAACGACATGCTTCCGGTGAACACCAGTGGGAATCGATGAGACGATCAGCACGCCACCAGATTTGGTTTATAAAGCAAGACGCCTTATAAAAGGACCATCAAACGCTCACGCAATTGAAACTTAGAAGGTTACTAAAGAAACCTCAACAACTTTTCACACGTTCCCATGTTTTCAGTCATCCGGTTCAACATCCTGGCCACGTGACGAGCGTATAGCTTCCCTACCGAAGCCTGAGTATAGGAGCAGAAGCTTTGAATGAATGTGTGTATAAATAAATTTGCAAACGATTATAGTTTCATCCGAAACGAGGAGCTATTTATACGCGGCGATGTTTGCCATCAATCATGTGTGCAGCTAGAGGAGGTTTTTAAATGCAAGTTTTCGGAGAAATAATTAGATGCAGCAATAATAATCACCCCGTGTGAGCGTAGGGAGTTGCACGTTCTACACATGCAAATCTAATCCGTTGCCAGTGATACCGTAAAATGAGTGAAACGTGACATTAATGACTCAATTTGATCACTGTATCGAGATGATTTTATTCATATTAACAACATCCCAACAAAATCTTCTGAGAACTATACGAGAAATATAGATTTGAGGCTAATTACCGATAATTCTAGTAACTGATATGTAGAATAATCTGGAATTATTTGAATGCGATAACCTAATCTTGCAAATCAGACCGCTCCACGGTTTTAATTCTCTACCAAAACTTATCTACATCTGCATCTTTTCAGTTTGCTATTAAACCTTTGAAAATACTCTAGACTTAATGGACAAATTTACGAATAGACTCACAACCGGTTCAAAGTGCCACAAACCGGCACAAAACGGTTCAAAAGTTACTTTAGCACATATTGAATTATATGGTTCACTCGATGTTCCATATTTTGAGCAAATTGAGTTATTAATAATTCCTATAATAATCCCAATCATTATCGCCGACATCCGTATGTTGACTATTTCTAACTATAACAAGATTAATGCAAATTCTACGCTTATATTTGTCTCCACATGCGTATATGTTAACTCACAACTTATCTCTTCTTGGCTGTTCATCAGCGACTTACCTGAAAAAAGGATAACAAAAAAATGTTTTAGATAAAAATGTATTGAGTAAAATTTATAAAGCAAAATATAAGCAATTAGAGATAACTCGTCTAAATCAACTAACTTTAGCAACGATAATCCCACTTTGTTTGGGCTCAATTATTATTTAATACCATCATGCTCCAGAAATATTCTGACCAACGGTTGAGGTTTTCAATAATAAAATTGAACTGCTAAAACCATCAATCATATCTGCTACAATACAACATGAAAAATTCAAAATCCCCGGATTATGTATGCACGTAATTTAACTCAACCAAAATACGATTGGCTTGCCGTTTATTCGCCCAGTTTCAATTTACGGCACTACCATTCGGAGGGCATTAGGGCGACGGGTGGCAGTAAAGAGCTATGAACGTTTATCAACCGGAAGCGATGATTTTGAAAAGCCTGGCTCTTTCTGCCTTGTCTAAATTGACACGCAGGGATTTCGCATGGGAGTGGGATTAAATTTAATCAGCACTTCAACGTGACACTAAATTGTGACCAGCAATTAACAAATTACAGACCAGATTGATCTCGCTTTCTGTCGCACACACCATTAATACGATTCCATCGTACACTAACGGTTGCACACATTAAAAATTGATTTTTTTTTTGTTAAACGAAACCCAGAGTTTTGATTTTTTTGTTTTCACTGTCGATGGCGTAATTAACGGCGTTCCCAGAAATGCATAATTTTTCCGTTGATTACTAAAATTTGTTCTGCACCTAATTCGGGTAGAATTGTGGAAAGCATTTTCATATCTCTCCGTTGGGACAAATACCTAATCAGAATCTCGCAGTGCATAGAACGATTAATTGTCTTCCTGATATTTCCACTACTCATTCTCTCAAATATAACCACGTGCGTTATCATATCCGAGAAAATCAGCAAAAAGTCGTTCTATTCGTTCCGGCAGACATCTGAGTCTGGGACGATGCGACTAGCAAAACGACACGTGACAATGCTTGAAATGAATGAGTGTACATATGTGCGGTTAGCGGGTGGCGATGTTTTATGAGCGCCAGACCGTCCAAAGTACGATGTAGACGGTCGAGAAAATGTTGCTGGATTGTCTAGTCGGGACGTTGGGCCAGCAGCTTTCCTCAAATGATTCAACGATACTTAACGTACATGGACGTCGTCTACGCCGTTGGCACCATGCAATAGAACATTGCGCGTTTTGAATGTTTTTAAAGTTATAGTTGTGATTATCATCGAAGACATGCATTATCGTCTTGCTTTCGTGTACACATTGCTACAACTATTAATTTGAGATATTACACTGTTTTACTTCTAGATAGACTCATGTCACCGAGACCGAAGATAGTAGCGGCGCGCGCCTCACACGAAAGGGTCGGACCAACATCCTATTCGGAACGTGCTCCTATAAGCAACATTAACTATCCTATTTCAAATAAATCCAAGTCACGGAAGCCAGAAAAGGTAGGCCAAGTCATTTCGAGATGTCAGTGCCAAAGAAGATGAATAAATCTCAAGATTATCGGCCTCGTCAAAAAGATTCAAAATAAGGCACCAAATGTCTTGAATCGTTTATGGTATACACCAACTTCCCATTATAAGGACTCTGGCCTTAGACGTACAAAGAGTATGAATAGATCGTTAAGTCGAAGTATTAAACTGCCTTAAATTGTGGAACACAAAGAACATCATTCATTTTATTGGACAGTTTGTCGATATTAGCAACTATTCTTAAACTTGCTAATATAATAATAAGGAATAACTTTCGGTTGTTCAGCGAAACACTTACAATAGTTACTATGTATATTTTCTATGACTTCAATTTTATGTCGGGTTCAATACCAATATCAAAATGTGCTTCATATAGACAGGCGCTGACTTATGCTAATATTTGAGGAAAATTATTTTTCAAAAGTCTCGGAAACACCTTCACCTTGTTAAACATTTAAGTTTCAAACAACTGAAGAAAACATTAACTTGGAAAACAACTTGCATTGCACTTTCATTCATAATTAGATAACTAATCAACTAACTCGTTGATTGATATTCTCAACTTCTGTTTCTTACTAACTCTTAAGGTCAACCATATTGGAGTTTCTGTTTTTGAATCGCAAAGTAAAAACAGCAGACAAAAAAATATTTATTTTGATGATTAGTAACACGCAAGCTTCTAGCTCATTATTACCCGCCATCTATCATTCTATCATAGCTCTATGAACAGCAGGAAAGTTACTTTAGTGACCTGCTTCACTTTTTGATTGCATAGATATATGAACCCAGCTCAGTAAATATAAAAATAAAACTTTCATTTGGTTGATTCCATTTTCCAGTCTTATCAGATGATGAACGAATGATTAATAGCCAAGTAAACGAAAATTACAATGAATGTTTCCATTTAACATCGGCAAACCATCTTTTTACCTTCAGAGAATAAAGAAACGCATTGAAACTTATAATGTAAGCAACAAATCCATATTCATTCAATATAAAATCTCTTTTCTTTAGTTTTGCATACATACCTAACGTTTATTTTACACGCTATGTCTAGCAAAGTTTCTCTTCCTAAATTTATTAGATTTCAGTCAAAAGAATTTGAAGGATACAAATACAGAGGTGAAAACATGTCCGATAATAGAGTTTGATTGCAAAAAAAAGTCGAAACTAAAGGATAGGAAAATAAAGATTATTTCACAAAGAGTGACTCATAACATTTTGCTTTCTGTCACGCTTTTAAGAATTCTCCCTGTTTTATTGAAAAGTTTAGCAAAGAAACGAAAAGTACGTTGAATGTCAAGAACATTTAGCTATTAACATGATTGGCGGTTTAACCTTGAGCGGCATCAGTGCACGAAATGAAATATGACCAAACATAAAATCATTAGACGTTGTGTCTTGGCTGGGTTGGTCGTTTATAGGCCGATAAAATACGATATTTTAGAGCCCATTACTATTAAATTATGTAAGCAGTTATCCGTCGACTGCCCTTAATGATTATCCGCTAAATGTTGTTTTTGATAAACGTGTATTTAAAACATATGTAACTAGTGAACATTGTTCACAATAATGTAATAACAATAACGAATCTCATAACTTTGCATTGTCTTCGAAATTGTAAAACATGATATTCGGAAACATTAATAGGTTGTGGTTTAGCTCGGACCTTAGCCCAAATTTAAAAAAATGCAAATTAAAAATAATGACAAATCTCACGGATATGAAAATTGATAATTTGTGTTCTTTTCTTTTAAGAAACCAACATTCGCTTTCATTTTTTTCAGAGCAAAGTTTTGCCACTAATATAATATTTGTCAAACAATTGGGCGGTCTTCAAAAATATCTAATTTTGTTTTCGAGTATAACAGATTAAACAAAGGAGCAAACTTGTTTCGAATATGTGTAAAAAATCAATATTTCTGTTTTTACTTTTATTTCTTCCATGAAACTGCTCACAATTTATATGATATCGCGAAAATATTTCTACCGTCTATTTACAATTATGCTAGACAGACATAGGTTCACAACAGGCTTTATACAGCTTCCATGAAGTTTGGGTTTATATTTCGTTATTGGAATTTTCATTTTCTGCAGTTTTCTGCCTTTTTGAGAGCCTCCTGTAGATTCTGACCGGTCGAGAAAAAGGACGAAACCAACAATTATTCCACAGAACGGGGATGGGATAAAATATTTGTAGGGCTAATTTCTTATGAAACCACTCGCCGAACGAAACAATACAAGCGTTTAATGTCCCTGTCAAAAAGACATCACGTTCATGTAAAAAAAAGGAAAAGTAGCAGCCTATCTACTTATAAAGATGAATGGTTTTCTAAGAAGAAATAGTAGTTGATATAAAATTCTGGAATTCACAATCTGAAACACAAATCGACAAAGAAAAATGGTTTGCGGCGATATCCTGGCCGTAACTCATCATTTGGCCGTGCCATATCAAATATTTCTAGAACTTTTTTGAAATTTTTTGTAGTTGTTTTTTGGTATCGAAGTTAAACTTCGTCTCCTTGAGCTAAATAGATACTTGTGATTATCTGCTAGACAAACGGTAATTATGATCATATAATCAAATATATCATCTTTTACAGAATACTTAGAATAGAATTAAGTTTTAAACGAAATATTCATAACAATTTTCCAAAAAATACTTTCATACAAAAATTAACTTGATGTTAATTTGATTTTGATTGACTTAATTTGATTGTTAATTTGATCAAAGATTTGACTTTAAATTACCTCCTGTATGTACTTTTTATACGAATAAGATTAATCAAATATTCTATTATATAAAATATATATGCATGAAAACAAACCAGTGAAACAAAGCGTCTTTTTAAGAATTTTCACTGCTTCCGTAATGTGAAAAAAAACATTGAATTGTAATTTATTGCTCTCCCATCCCAAAAACCCCACACGATTTTCCCCCCATTCAAATGTTGCACGGGTGCTACTACACCTTACGTGACTTAAAAAAATACCCTACAGCTTTAGTTTCGCGTAAAAAAAAATATCCCAGTGGAAAATGTACATTGCCACACTCCTGGGCGAACCCTTTTATCATCCTGTGTGTTGTGGTTACAGGTTTACAGGACGCAAAAACGCCTCTTTTTGTCACCCGCCACCACATTCATTCCGCGGATCCAAAACTTGCGTCCAAAGGGCGGTAAAATATACCGCTTTCTGAAGAGAGTTCATGCTTTGTCACGTACACCTTTCCATACTTTGCACCGGATCTTCCAACCCTCGCGCGAGACTCGAGTTTGTGGGTTGCTGCCGAAGGACACACCAACACAATTTCCCTTATCTTTGCGCCACCGATGGTGCACGTTGTATATGCGCGCGCGAGTGTACCGGCACGTGAGCGAAATGGAAAATTGAATTTCAATTTTCCCCCAGCCCGTTCCGCACCCGACCCGAGTCTAACATTTTCGTCGATCGTTCGTCCTGCACAGACCGTGGGCGTGCGGTGGAGGATACCGTGCGCCGAGGGCAATACAAACGAAGTTGTATATTCGTTTGCCCCATCAAGAGTATTTCCTAACTGCGTTGGTTGTCTATTTCTAGGACAATCAACATGGGTTCAAGGATTTGTAGGAAAATAAATACTCTTAGATAGAGAACTAAGACCGAACATTCAAACGGAAATTGTATGTTATTAGAGTTTTGAATGCATGTTATGAGTTTATTATATGCTTATTTTAATTATTAGACAACATCTTCTTCTTCTTCTTCTTTTATGGCACTACAACCTCGAGAGGTCTTAGGTCTGCCATTTCTGGCTTCCGTGACTTGAATTTACCCGCAACAGGATATTCAGTCCTGCGTAATGGGGAACGGCTCGAATGGGATTCGATCCCCGGTCCTGCCGTATGAAAGACCGGCGCCACTATCTCCTCTGCCAATTACACCGCTCCAATTACACAACATCAACTCCTGCTAAAACTTGCACACGAACCCCATAGCCATCATTTTACTACACAAGTATAGTTAAAACAATCTTCTGTCACTGAAAAAATCATTTCATAAACACAACTGGTGGAAATATAAACTAAACTCATGCAACTATTACAATCATTGCACAAGACGTACCGCAAAAGTTATCGCTTCCTCACACTGAAACAAAAACACTGAGACACAGCCTCGGGATAGCATTTCATTTCAGTGCGGAGCTCGTTATGTTCTCGTATGAATTTTGCAATGTCTGAACCACATTATCCCTACACCTCCCTACCTCATAGTAACCTTTTCATTTAGTCATATGTGAGTGTGAGATGCTGTGGCAAAATGCATCCTCCCACCGTCAATTTCTTCATCCACTTGCGAATCCAGCTGGTAGTGCTTTTCCTCCACTCCGCTAAGCGTAAACATCAGACAGATCGTTACTCATTTTCAGGATAAATAAACTTACAAAAGCAACCGTACCGTCCTGCAGATGACACGCAGCTTATCGGACCGAAATAAATGCGCACACAGTATGCACTGTGCACTAAAAGTTCAACACCTTCGTTTTTTTCCGTCTCCAGTCTCTTTGGACTGGTTGAACCCATGGACCCATGTTAAAACCTTAATACGAACGTGACTAGTGTGCTGAGTTCCGTTCAGAAAGCGGTAATTTTTTGTTAGTTTTGAAAAAGTATTATATTTGCTTTGGTAACTTAAAAACAATACTTCGCAGTTGTGCTCTACCATAGAATTTGTTGAACTATTTTCGCGTATACAATATATAAATAATGTCAACAAAAACATTACTTCTCGATAAGGCCATGAAAGACATGAAAAAAGCTTGACAGAATTGTTCAAACATTGAAATCTATAGTTTAAAAATTTCGAGAACTAGTAAAAATGTGTGTTTTCGTACAGTTAAAGCGCTCTAAAAATTACATGGTACAACAAAACAAAATCTGGAATATTGAACAATATAGAAGCACAATGCACCTTCGGGACGTATAAAATAATACCTTGAGCTCGATGAATATTTTCAAACAAGCAAAGAACCAGCCCTCCTCTCTTCGTTGTACAAAAAAACTCTAATATCTCATCCGCAAGGGAGAAAACGAGATACTTATATGGGCAGTCTGCTCAGCTTCTCACACGATCATCATCGGATAATGGCAAAACTTTAACCTTGACGTGATGCAATTCTGCATACATCAACATCCAATGAGTTTCGCTTCCAACACTTTGTAACGGGGAGGGGGAGGGGCCGTCCGTACCATCTGGGACCGTGTGCCATGTGCGCGGCTCCATTTTGTTCATTTCATCGTGGTGCTCGTGCAAAACTGCGCGTTTATCCCATCCCACAGCCCAAACAACCCAGCGTTTGCCACCGTTTGCACGGAGAATGATGTGTAATTAAACTTGCAACAACCGGATCATTCTGTTCATTCGATGGGATCCCTTTCGGTCGTCCGATGCCGGTTATGGAAGGTCCGTGAGAGCGCACAGCAGGTACAGATGGTCGTGTATGTGTACTCTGGATGATTATTCCTGCAATACGAAGCCTTCCGTAGGACCATCAACATCAGACAGTTCACCGGTAACCGTGTGGCGTATGGGACGCCTCTTCACGGGTTCTAGCCGGACGGCAACGGTCACAAGAACACCGAATGTAACCGATTCAAACTGTTATGCAAAATATGAAGTTGACATGCAGAAACAGGCTGTTCTACACTACCACAAGCTCGTTCAACACAGCAGTGCCCCGTGCGAGTGTGGAGGCAGCGCATCCATTGTGCTCGTACATAGTTCAATGCACATCCTATGTTGTTTCCCTGAATTGGAATGAGGACAGGATAGGTAAGGATCAGGGTTTTGCAAATCTGTAGCATAATCACTATGTGGATAAAGCAAAGTGAACACACAGAGCAGAGGCAGTTTTAATGTTTGCACTTTATGTTGTGCAAGATATAATATATATAATCTAATTGAAACGTAACGTTCAGAGCGATGTAAAAATGGCACAAACTTATGAAATCTTGTATTATTATACTTATATAATATCTAACAGTAAAGAAATAAATATATTAATCGATTTATATAGACTCATTATTAAACAATCAATAAGCAATAACTAATACGTTTTGCAAAATGTTCGACTATTAAAAACAGTACGCAAAGTAAACTAAAACTAAACGTGCTCCAAATGACATTTTCACTCACAACGAATGTTGAAGCACCTGGCACCAAAGCGACAGATCCTTCCCCAAATATTCACCGCTTGCTTCGTACTGACGCAACTTTTGATAATTCTATCCAATGCACACCTAAACTCCCCAAACAGTCTCGTATGGTCCATCACCATCAGCAGCAGCAGCATCTTCATCATCACTAACGACCCGGGTTGGAGGCATACCATGCACGATTTTATTACAGACAGATTCATTTTCTCGATGCATTCAGATCCATACCAGAAAGGTCAACGGGCGAGCCATAGTATTCACGTTGTATGTTTTCTTCGTTGGCACAACTTTTACTTAATCTGTACAACGTATGAAGAGTGAAATTAATCGTTCAGTGAGAGCGATTGGATTTGCTCACCTGTCATGATTTATGGATCAATTATTTCCAATCAATTATATTCAAAGACTTTGCAAAATGATACTTATATCTTTGATAGAAATAAAACGGGGCAATATACGCTACAAGATTATGCAATATTACACCATAAGTGAGCTAGCTGGAGCGGCAATTGAACGATAAACAGTTGAAAAGTACAGAATTAAGAACTAACATCAACATGGCATTCTTATGTACTTTTCTTTAAATATGTTTCTTACAACAAATATAAACTCTTTGAAACCGAACTGCTGTGAGGTAGAGATATACGATTGCACGATCTCATTAAAAAGCAATCGCATCTTCGCCATCATTCTGCCGGGCGAACCATTCTAAACCACCTTCCTTCTTGACGTGCATGCATGTGCTGACGAAAGTGTTGATTTTGTTGCACAAAAACACAAAAAACCTGTGCGCAAGTTCTGTTCCGTTTCACATAAAAATCGATTCGCACCGGTGGGTTGACTCCATGGTACATCCACAAAACACGCGCATCCTTTTGCGAGATATTTTTAACTCTTTCCCTCGTGCATAGTTTCCCGTTTTGTTTTCTTTCATTTCCAACGAATTACTATATTTCGTAGTACCATCGATACTATGACGTACTGGTGCCTCTAGCATAGAACGTTTCTTGCAGTGGGTCGCACTTTGGAAACAATTTCCATCGACTAATTATGGTAATTAGTGTTTGCTTTGTCAGGTACAATCACCTATCCGTAGGAAGCATGAATCCACTATCATCTCGCGGCCCGTACTGTTCCCGGCATCTCTCGAGCAAGACTGTACTGTATACTCGCATACGGTTTAGTCTAAATAATGATTGCTTCGAGATTGAGCAGCTGCGGTAGGGGAGTTTGTGGTTGCAAAAACGCTTTGTCACGGTTATGCTTTCATTACATCTAATGCTTTTAAATGTGCAAAATCTCCGCGAGTTAGCTTTTTACGTCTGAAAACCATTAGCATGTACAGATAAAGAGTTTAACTAGAAATGGATTTGCAAAGGTAAGCATTTTAATCACATCGATCATAACTATCTTGTGAAAGAGTTGTAATCACTGAATTTGTGCTGATTCATCATTTTTTTATAACCATACTATGTAGTTAAGTCAAAATTTCGCAAAATAAAAGATTTCAATATACTCAATATTTGCTTTCTTGATTTGTATTTACCCATCGCAGTAATATCAAAGACTCGTGTAGGCGAAACGGTCCTGGCGGAATTTGATTCCAATTCTGCGGTATGAGAAACATTTACACCAACAGACCACTATGCTACATTGTAACGCCCCAAAAAGGAAGACGATGAAATCTCAACATCCTACCTACCAACATAATCTCAAAGCTTTCGGAAATAGTTGCTCGTGAATTGACAATACTTACGGATATAGGAAACAGTTGAAAGCGTTATAATATCCGATGGCAAAACAAGAGAAAACCAACAGTTCCCTCAATATTGCATTCTAAATCGATATGAATGGTGAACTAGGTATGTTGGATTGTTGGATCCAATTCGAACGGTGAAAAATGTCGAACCGTAAAGTACTTTGAAGAAGGATCTCTTCAAGGTTTTCTTACAGAACGCTAGAAACTGTAAGACGATGTACACGGAAAAAGGAATAAAAGTTGCCCAACAGTTGCTCTCAAATGTCCGTTCGGTTTCCGCTCCTCGTTCTAGTCCGCAGCGAGCGACAGGCATCTGACACTGCTTTTCGTCAACGAAACGAGTGAAATTTTTCATCGTGTGCAACAAGATAACACTCCAAGACAGAGCGTCGCGGGACATCCACTAAGCCATACGTACAATCACCAACCAAGTACGGAAAAGTTCGTGCCCTCGTGGGAATTGAAAGAGTTTCCATACTTTGCTGCCAGCGGAACGGCAGACGGTTTTTTCTTTTCTTTTTTCGGTAGTACCCCTACTGCTCTGTGCAATCGAACTAACGAATATTCAACTACTAGCCAATGGTAGTAGGTGCGCTCTCACCAAGACAAGCATTTTACGGTCAGTAATGTGTCGGAGGGTATTTCATTTTATGTGCACATCCCAACCCAGCCGGTAAACGAACGCTTACGGAAAGGCCGGAACCACCGTCGTGTTCGCTACGGGTCACAAATTTCAGTCAAAGTGGTCAAATTGAGAGTAGGAAAAATAACAAACAAACACACGCTAAATGGGATCACGGTAAGAATGGCCAAATAGAGAAATGAAAAGTACACGTGCTACCTACAAAGACGACTGGTTCTCGTCGTCACGCTCCGTCGCACTCGTAAACCCATTTGCCAACGATCTCCAGGTTAAAGCGAACCAGAGCAATCATATAAGCTAGCAATGATCGCAATTGGGGCGCACTCGATAAGGAATCGCAAGCAATCGACCAGTAGAATGAAGGAATGTAATACGATTTCTTGCTTTGCTGCATTTTTGTCTTCAAAGTAAAAACTAGCTTCTTCAAACTAGATATGCTGCTGTGTAAGCAGATTCAAGACCGAAGCATGAAAAATCCATAAAAACATATTAAACATGACCTCAAATAATTATTGGCTGAAATAGAATATTTCACTCTCAGGAATTCAAAGTGAACATTCATTTTTACAAATTATTAATACAGAAATAACTTTTCAACTTATTTGCACTACAACAATAGCTTTCAAAATAAAATTTAAACATAACGAAAACAACGTGTAATAGAATTTACGTTATATAATAAATCCATCACACATTGTAATAGAAACTTTCCAATCAAGAGAATATAAGTAGTCGAGAAAACTACAATCATCCACTCTACCAGACCATCCAACAGACTTCAAAAACAGTTGCACGATACTGGAAAAGATGACGACCGGCGTAACTGCATCTAGCAGCTGCTTGTCTCAAACACACCGGAACGAATAACGTAACATCGCACACGCTCAGCTTGATAGCAAAGGAACCGAGCGCCACGGAACCCACACATGATATAAAAAATATATCGCCAGAGAGAGAGCAGACATAACCTTATTTGCCCGGTTCACGGTTGAATAAACATTGAACTTGCTCGTCTTGGGAGCGTGTAGAAGCGATATTCGTATCCCCAATGAGATTAGAAGAAAACTCGAAATATAGTGCAATCTAGCCTTGCATAGTTCCTTTCAATTTGGACTCTTTCCGAATCCATGGGTAACACTTGACAAGATC
The DNA here is from genome assembly GCA_000349025.1 of Anopheles minimus. Lineage (NCBI taxonomy): Eukaryota > Metazoa > Arthropoda > Insecta > Diptera > Culicidae > Anopheles > Anopheles minimus. The sequence goes on from KB663688.1 coordinate 3,033,125, forward strand.
CAAGAGGCAGCCCCCTGCAACCAAAACATAGTATGTATGCATAGACAATGCTTCAAGTCCAAAAGTTTCCTATTCAAACGATAGCTATGCTCTTGTGGTGGCAAACCGGACAACGGACGGTACACATATATCTTGACTTCAGAGAAGAAAAAACCCAGCTTGAAGGCAGACTACACAGTCAACCGACCAGAAAGAAAATGTTTCATTGATGCGGCTTTGCTCGGATGTACTCTTGGACCAACATTCATGAATTTTGTTCTCCGAGAATCAGAACTGGTCGTAGTTTGATCTAAAAACCTTTTGTAACCGCAAATACCAGAAATTCTTGAAACACGACAATGAATGTCTCCTAACATCGTAGACACCTGATTGAATGCTGTTTGATATTTCGTTCCTATTATGTTTCGCGTATTATATAAATCCTATGTTGCACTCACATAAGACGAATATGTGCTCATGTATGAAAATACCTCGACATCCTACATGAAGCTATTCGAATAATAAAAAAATAGATCAAAATATCATATTTAAAACACTTACCACTTTAACCGGTGCTGCAAATAGTGGTGCTGTTGGTTCCGGTTCCCGTTCGGCCTGTAGTTGGGCACGGGCTTGTTTATCCCGTTCTCTCCGCTCCATCCTTTCATGCTCATCGTCGTGCCTGTAAGTATCAGAAGAAAATAAAAAAACTGTTTGAAAAAACGCACTTCTCCCGAGATTGTTAATGGATTCAACTCAATTCTACTCAATTGTTCAAAATATATGCTTACAAATGAATCAACTTTCGACAATGTATCGTAAAGTATGCGCCCCCAGTTATTGACACATAAAACGAATCAACCCTTAATGCGCACTTGGACAATACATTTTTGTCATTGTACCATCTGAGGTCAAACAACAATGTATTTGCAGAGTAAAAAAACAAAAACAGCGCTCAAATTTGCCGTCTATTCTAACAGGGTCATAGCACAAGGCCTCAATTTGTAGCGCGTTTAAGCATTAAAATGCAATATCATGGCCAATACCGTCATGGTTGGCACTTTGTTCGATGGAATTCATACGGGTGTCACTTTTCGTATATTTCCTCTGGCTTATTTTTCATTAAACGATGCTGGTTGAATTCGCAACATGGAAGAATAGTATCCACCATCGTTCGTTATCGATGCTTTTCTAAAATTGTGTACATTCCAAGGTCTTATTAAGAATTTCGAACATATTGGAACAGAATAAAACAGTTTAAACATATTACCGACTTACCGTACTTAAATTATTCATTCCACTTCTTGCTTGCATAAACTTCAACAAATATCTACAGTATGATCGAATGTGAACATCTACGATCGGAAATTGCTAGGTTCGCAGGTATGATCAAGATAGGCCAGTGCATTTTTTTTTTTGTTATTGTATGACGGCCTGGCCGTATTAGACTTAGTTTACCACGTAGCAGAATAGTCAATCACTGCTACGGGGGAACGGTCCGGATGGGATTTTGGTCCCGGTCTGTCCTGTGAGAGAGCAGCGCCGATACCACTACCCCACCGGGCCGCCCCAAGGCCAGTGCATTGTATTCAATAGAATCGAAGTATTGTATTGAGTACATGATGTACACAGTGACTTAGGATTTGTTGGGGACATACAATTATAGATCAATGTATTATATTAAATTCTTATGTCAAATTATCAACTGACGTCTCGTCAAATGTTTGCATATTGTACTCTCTAAATGGTCTGAGCGAACATACAGATACATCTACGAAAGACATATGGAATTTCTCCTCTATGCACGCCTCAGCTGATAAAAAAACCATCATACCACAAAAACCAACATCGATAACGTCATGATCACCGACACCGAGCATCGGCAGCAACAGCTTTATTCCTAGCGCCTCCAGCAGGGTGGAAAAAATCACTAATTTTAGATGAACGCAATATCAGGAAATGATACAAAATTCTCTGACAATACGCCAGCTTTAGAGTACTACACAGCATGTCTGTCTTGCAATGTTCCACCTTTATTGCTAAATTATTTAGAATTTTTCCAGGCTTGCTCACAAATAACACATGCAACATCATATCCTACTATGCGTCACTGAACTCGTTTGCTATAACAAAAAAACAAATGCCGGTGAGGGAAAATTAAACTTATGTGGCACCCTTTCGCAAACTGTATTGATTATTTCTTCAACATCCCCAAGATGACTTACAAACAAAAAATCGTACCTTCCTGGATCTGCTAAGTATACGCACACATGTTCAATGTACGAACATAAGAGACATAAAACTCACATAAAATACACTACAACACTACTACCACGATTCATCGTACATCGCCATCGGAGCATCTCTACATGATGCATACTTAATAGCAGTGTTGCCCATTGCGATGTGGCAAAGTCGTCGTCGTCGTCGTTCGGAAAGTTTGCTATAAAAAGGACACGAACTCGTCTAGAAACACACTGGACAAGGAAAAAAGTGTTCAAAAGACATTCTTTATCGTTCGCTGGGTAACTTCGCATGATCCGTACGATAGCATACGGTACAGGAAGATACAGTTTACCAGCAGTAGTTGGAGTACCATGCAATATGATTACCTGAAACTCATGTCTCTCTTCGTTACATCTTCCCTTGTATCATAACAAAATATAAATCCCACCAGATTGTGCGATTGTTGCTTTGCTACGGCTTCCACTTCAGAAAATTATACACAGAGGTGCCGAAGATGTTTAAAATCAATTAATTTGCATCGTACGAAAAGAAATCGATGGTAACCGTCTGAAGTTGGGCCGCATATGATATTTTCATAGCCTTTCGTTGCAGCTATGTTGGAACTAGTGAGCAAATATTTAATTTTCCACATTCTACTTCTACAACGTATTCATTATCGTTTCTTATCAATACATTTATTTATTTTAATAACATTTAAAAAGCACTCGTACTATAAAGCAATCATCCATTTCTTACTAATGATGAATCTTTAAAATAAAAATATTTTAACAGGCTGCAACAAATACTTTCATAGTTGATGGCCTTACTGTCACTGTAGAAAAGGCATGGATGAACAATACAAACATTATCCGCAATCATTGGTAGTTCAATGTTCGATGTTGATAAAACCGTTCTGACCACTTTTCCACTGCCAAATGGTTGCGGTTAATTATTATCGTATCTTCATGGGCGAGTTATTGCAGACAGGGGTATATGTACCTTGGATGCAACATACTCAGAGTGTGATGTCCCACAAACCGCAGGAGAGTATACGCTCGAAAACGAGAACTACCAGAAGCGATAGGGTGTAGCAACTGTCGATACTTGCGACTTACGCACATACATTAACGCGTAACTCGTAAAGCAAACCAGACGCTAATTTTGTTAGATTATGTTATCACAAAGTTAACCAACCTCATCCGCCACTGTGTAAGCCTTCGGTAAGAATGTGCAAATATGTAAATGTGTGTACGTGTGTAGGAAACGCTTTGGTAGACTATGGCCATGCCGGACGGAGAGCCCTTCCTTTTGGCAAATCACAACAGGAGCTGTTCGTAACAACCCGTCTAGCACACACTGTGTTTAAGTAAACTCCAACAACGGAAAGGAGGGAATGTGTAAATATGTAAAGATATGCATACGTTTTTTTTATCGAACCAACATACAGCTTTCACGTCTAATAACTTATTGCAATCTGACCCTGGAATGCATGAGCCGCTGAACTTAAATAAGATGTTAAGTTACATTCGAAAAGTGTATTATTAAAAAGGCAGGAAAGTTTAATTATAAACAATATTCACCTGTGCTGATTATATCCACAAGTGTCTATAAGTTAAACATTTCGTGCGTGACACTGAGAAAAGTGGAATGGCGTAATTCAGCAAGAGCATACAATACAAAAAGTAAGCAACACATTGAATTAATAATAAGAATCCAACGATATATTTTATCCCAGGTAAATAACCTTTAACGTTCAATTAGTTGTTTTCACTTCATTTCTAATTAGCATATGCCGAAAACTTACACAAATTTACAGTGCAGCTGTAGAAGTAACTCTAGTTACTATAATTACACTAATAACCTTCCGCTCTTTTGGTTCCAATTACTTAACAATTGTTATCGAATAGCGAAATTATAAGCCATCGATTAAAATTACCCATATCAGGTGCATTCCATTAAATCAACATAAAATTTTCAATCATACCAATATCTAACGCAATGTGTCACAAACACCAGCGGAATTAGTAAATGTTGCTCTAACAATCGAATCATTCCAATAATCGACACATTATAAAGCTAAACACCTACAACCAGAACCGAATTCCCCAGTGTGTGGGTGGTGGGAAGCACTCGCAAAGCGATTTGTTTGGTTTAATTGAAAAATATCGCTCCTGACATCCTGACCCAACTAAACCGTCATGCTTCAATTACCCCGAAACAGTATAAAGCGAAAGGGGTGGCTTTGAACGAAACCGAACACCCGGAAGCGTTGTATGAGAGAAAAAAAACACCCTTCCACAGTGAAAAACTCTTGTGCGGGTAAGCGCGTCCCAACAGCTCATGTTACCTTCACCACAACAATTTGTTTGAGAACGTTTCGCAATAATCCGCTTTCGGAAGTTTCAGTTTAGATCGATTCAGTGTGTAGACTGACCGAGTTTCACCGGAAGCTGCCGGTAGCAATATTGCCTTACTGCGCCAGCTTCACTTGTTTACTTCGTTCGTTTTCATGGCAGATTCATCTTTCTGATTGAAAACATTACACCGTGAGTGGCATGGCAAAACGGCAAATGATCCTCTCCATTAAGGACATTATATGCACTATTCTGTCTATTGAGTTTAACCGACAGTTATACGAATAGTTATGTATTGTTTATACACTTTTATGTATTGTCTGCTAATGATCGAATCACAGTGCAGAGTTATCTCGTAAATTGACCTTATGTAGAGTTATTCCTCGGTGTAAAACTTTGTGAAAACTCCTATTAATTCACTCACAGTGAGTGAGGTGTAATACGCATAAGTGATTTCTATTCTAATCTCAATCAGGATCATTTGTTAACAACAACACACTCATGAATGAGTTGATAGTCACTGTAAAGAGTTGTAAATCAGAAGCAATTCATCATAGTGAATGAACTAAACACGTTATACAATTCTTTGAAGAGATTATAATTAAAATACTTATTGTTGAAAGAAATATGTAACTAACTCGTTCTTACACAGTATGACTATAGCAATCAGAACGATTCGTTGCATGCATGTTTTGTCTAACCAGCCTCCCTATATGTCCGGCACATTTTTTATTCACAATTTGCAGCTAATGAAATTAAACCTACGCGGCATGGTTTTGTACTGGCAATAGCTAGTTAACCCAATAAACGAAAAATAGTCACCCGCAGAACGCATCTGGAATCAGCTTGTTGTTAACGCTGGGGAACAAAAAATATCCTCCAAGGGAATGATATAAAAAGACTACGAAATTTTGTACAGCATATTTTTGTTGTGAAAATAACCATTGTATTGCATTGCACTCCGGTGAGTGCATGAAAAACAAATTCAATTACGTACCTAATTGCATTTCACAATGCAATATCTGTTCAATGCATGAAATAAAAAAAAACCATGCGGTACAATAAAGTGTTTTTATAAAACAGTTAGCAGTAACATCAATATGCTAAGTGCCTTTTTGAACTTATCGTTAGAATATCGTTCCTATAAACTTTATTTACTCAGCAACAGTGAACAGATATTTGTGTTCAAAGAGGGTTATATAATATTAAATTCTAGTAACTCCCGTTATAGTTAGAAGCATTCTAATGTGATTTACTCACTGCACGGGAAGTGCAAAACGAACGCATGCTTTTTCTGGCACCCAAACCTTCCTTCCAAATCCGGAAGTGCTAGACGACAGCAATAACATCAGTAGCGTGCGTAGGAATCACTGATTTAATGGCTTCGAATACAATCCCGCTGGTGGCTCCATGTGTTTTAGTTTTACCATACACACACGTTTCCTCTGTCTCTGTTTATCTTCATCCATTCCATTCGCTCTCTCTCTCTCTCCTTCTCTCCTGCACTCTCAGCGAAATCTACATATAGCTCAAACACCACACCATACTGCACAAACGAGGACACTTGCAACTCGACTCGGCTTGATATTATGGCTCCAACGGTCGATCGATGCAAATGCTCGAAACGGTGGTATGATGCCGACCACTACACATCAAGCACTACACCTCACCGGTGGTGGATAAATATGATGGTTTATGATTTGATTACCACGTGGCTTATCAGGTGCGTGCATCTTTCGTTTGCGCTTTCACCCACTCGGTGGTGGTTATTTTATAGAGTATTAGCATTTTCGGCAACACTGACTGACTGACAACGGTAAAAGCGTGTCTGTCATATTTTTTTGTCAGCAGAGTGAAAGATATGAATGACGACAAAACCACCAGAATAAAAGTTTGCTTACAGGTATGACAACTTTCATGCATGAAAGAATATGAATAACAAAAGTTCGAAGCCATATTGAAAATAATAAAAGAAGAGTTAATCAAAGATTAAGATTCGAGTGCATGGAAGTGAATGAAGAAAATTTATAATTAAACATAACAGCTGTTTTTACCCATTCTCAACTCCCTTCAACGAGCTTCGTCGATTTGTACAATGTACAAACACTACGAAAACACACGTTTGTTGGCCATTTTTTAACCTTGGTCACATGACAAACTTTGCAGACAGATCGTCACCTAGAAAGTCCAAGCGTACGATGTGCTGTTGCTGAATTCTGAGCCACCACCGCTCAGCTCGCTCGCAAATAACATACACGATCGTAAAACGAGGGTCCGTTTTAAAGTGCTTCAAAGTTGTAGCGACGAAATGTTCCACAACCTTCGTGACAACCTTCACCTGCTCCGCTTAAATTCCATCAACGCCATTTAATACCACTATCCTCGCCCCGCCCCACTCTCGATGGATCTGCACTGTAACTTGTTACCCTTACTTAATCCCCCGTCGACCGGATTTCTCCACTCTCGGATGGACGATGACGGAACCGGCATCAAGAGAAAAAAATGTTATAACATTTAAGATACGTCCCTTGCGCACAGTATGTAAAAAAAGGAAAGAAAATGACGAAAACTATTCCACACTCATACACATACCTCATAGTAACTAGCATCGCTCTGCCGTGTAGCAACTTTCACCTGTCCGGGTTTCAATTCCGGTACCGATTCGGCCGACAGGGGCCCAGGTGTTGAAATAACATAGATCCGGGTGCAGAAGGCTACATATTGGGGATAACGATGTCCGGCGTTGAATATTTGCCACCCATTTGTTTCTGGGTTTTGTAACATTGATGAGCTAAACAAAGTGGTGAATAGAACTGTAACTCAACTACATGTCACCGAAACGTAACATCATTTTTGAATCTCAATTTAGCAATGATTCATTCGTCGATGTATTAATACATCCGGTTTAGGAACCTGGTGACATTTTTGACATTTTGATTCCAATATTTCTTCCCTGCTTTACTGCTCGGAAAGGTAAACGACGACGTTAATTAAGTGCACGTTAAAATGCACGCTTAAAATACCTTCACAATAAACCAAACCACGGTCACACATCGTGTGTCTCGTCATCCCAGGTACCCTTGATGTTCACATAAAAAATATCGGTTTATGTATGCCATTTTCTATCCTTTGAGATCTTGGTAGAAAACAGGGCAAAAATGTGATGTAAAATCATTTTGCAAAAATGATACCATACTAGCAATGATTCAGAGCTTCTGTTCAGACCGTCCTAGCTGATTCAGCGTTCGTTTTTCCATTTTTCCATTTACAGCAACTACACCACACTGACACTAATCAAATGAAATACTAACGTAGAGAGTCATACATTTGCCAACCTTTTATTTTTAACCAACATTTGCATTCACAGTTTTGCACGCCTTATTCACTCAGAACACTCACTTGCACGGAAATTTCTCATAACCCTCGCTATGCAACCCAGTCCAGCACAGAAACAGAAATGGCTTACCCGAAAGGAAATAATGATCATACACGTTTTTGATTAACTTCGTCACATGGATCACTATCGCTAGGGGCGATCAAATTTTCAACTAGTTTTTTTCTACACGCGTTTTTTGCGTTGGTAAGATTATTGGTCAAAGGGGTGTTCACGTTTGGATACTAAGCAATTTATAAGAATCCAATGTTTCAGAAAAAAAATCTGAATCTGTCAGACTCGCCATAGCACATTAAAAATATATCTTTGTTTTGATATTTACTTAGATATAAAAAACCCCTACACTAATTCATCAAACAAACCCTGTGTTTCAAATCACTCTTTAAAATTCCAAAAGAATGAGTTGCGCATATTGGACGCATATAGTAAGAGAGTTAAACACAAAAGAGTGCTAGACTTATCAGTCAAACAAGTAACTCACTTTTGCACAGTTCGCATATCTTAAATCTGTTCCTACGGAAACATTCAGTATTTTTTTCGTATTTTCGAAGTGTTAATATAGTTAAACGAAACAGACAACATGCATTTAAGTTCATATTCAATATCACGAATAGCTGTGTATTTCCATCCAAATTTAAATGTCGCTAAAAATCTCGGTTTTAAAACAAAATGTACAAGTCAACAAAAACAATAAATTGTGTCGCTTTTCACGTACAGGTTTAATAAAACACTGTAGCTTCCATACATAAGAGATCTCAAATTGTTCTCTTTCAAACAAATTGCGTGAGCTTGATATGACAATGCTTTGTTTTAGTTTCTATTAACAGCATTACAACACCATACCAGTATGCTCTAATCAGTGCTAATGGAACATATACCACCGGAAGCGACAGAAGTCTAGGGTCGATGATATGCGCCAACTAGAGCGGTAGATACAAAGTAGTTAATTTTATAGGCAAAGTACCTCGCATACGTTTTCTCTTTAGTTTGTGTTGCATTAACAGTTTCACGCAGTTCTGCTGCACAATATTGAATAAAAACTCGAACTTTTTAAACCACACGATGAATTTAGACAGTATCATATACCGTTGACGTTTTTTCTTTCCTTTGGCATGTTGATCTACGAGTTTAATTATAGTAAGCCACAAGCACAATTGACTAATACGATAAATAAAATCGTCAACAAGACATGTGAAAGAGCGCAAAACCTTATCTTCTACTGAATTGCCATGATATCAATCGATCCAACAAAATAGTATAGGTTTCAGAAATCACAGTCTCCCCAACTTGTTGATGTACGTAGACCATATATGTTTTAACATAAAGGGAATTCAAACATATCTTATTTTCCTCTTTATTCACAATTTTCCCATTTACTTCAGTATTATGGGTGAGGTGTAGTGAATGAAAATAAATGTATAAAACGAATACAAGATGATTCCAGGATTCGTTTGAATTTCAACACGAGTGTGCGTAACTCGTACAGTGATGGCGGTCTTACCAGTCCGATTGCTAACCTAGATTAATCGTCGCGACGGTTTTGACGCTTTTACGCACGTCCACTATGAAATCAACCTCCATTTCAAATCTTATCACAAACACCAAACAGTACCACACAGCTCTGCTGCCTACTTTTTCCGTCTATTTGCGCCATGACACCAATCCCTTGAGACACAATGAATGTTACACGCAGCGCGTCATTGCAGAGGCTAGATATTCGCCATCAGTAAATGGGATCGGCATCAGTTCGGTCCCATTAAGTTTGCTAAAATCACCATTGCTATGATGACGTTATTTTTCTTCATTGTGAAGTTTTTTTACTCTCGTTTTCCATTGTACGGCACTTTTTGTTACTGGTGAGTCTTTCATTTGAACGAATTTCAGCGCTTCAACGGTTTAAATTTGAGATCTTATGCGAATGGGTGTAAAAGCTGGGTGTTATAGTTGACTACAATATTACATTACATTACATTATTTCTTCATCCTAGAATTGAATCTGATATCAGCCATGATTATAATATGACCTGTAAGATCATTTAACTAATTAAAGTTTCTCCATATCATCGATTGCAAAGCCAAGTTTCCACGAAACTTTTGAACAATTAATTAATAATTGTTTAAAAATTAGTTAATTAGAAACCCTAACACGAATACATTCCAACAGTGCTTCTAAGCTTGGCCTAGTTATTATCGTTTGTGATAATAAATGACATTAGCTCTTAAAACACTCTATGGACGTGTTTCTGCTACGACACCCGTCCTCTTTTAGCCTCTGTTTGGCCTATTTATTGGCTTGTTTTTGATACAGTTGAAAGAAATATGGTGGCGCTATAAATAAACGAAAACAATCTGGCGCATTCGCAAAACGACGGTGGTGCAATTCTCACAAAAGAAGCAAAAGACATCACACTAAACCCATTTTCAAGAGCAGTGTCATGACAATTAGCATAAATTCTTCATGAAAATCGGTTTCTTGTAAATGCTTCATCGAGTAAAGCACCAAACAGATGAAAGTAAGACAAACGGAGTGTTAAAAACGAAATGAAATTAATAATATTAGTTTTTTTACCCAGTGCTTTTCTCGTACATGCTTCTATGTTGAGAATTACAGATATATTTCAAGGCCCTTTATCTTGTCCGATTCAACCTTTTAACATTCACAGAGCTGCAGCAAACGCGCACTCATACACAATTCCGATCATTACGTGTAGACGATTATAAATGAAAGAGAAAAAAAATTCTATACGTAAAGAAAAGGAATTCTTTTTCCAACAGAAAAAAAAACATCCAACAGTGTAAATGTAAATTTTGGTACTTGCAGGCAGAAAAAGAAGCTAAAACATTGCTCAAGAAAACCAGAGGCATTTTTCCATCCGTTACGGACTGTTAGCCGATGCGCAGTCAGCAGAATCAATGAAAAGCACGGTAAAACTTTGCATCGTCTTAATCCGTACCAAAACTTCTCCAGGGTACTGCGGGTGAGATTCTCCTATCCGCTTCCGACTTCCCCTACTACACCCGAGACAAGAAGATTTCGATATTCAAATGAAGGTTGTGTTTGCCGGTCTATGAGCCCTACTTTCGATCGTCCTTCGTTTTCCAATTTTGCGACACAAACACGCACACACACAGCAATAAACTTCCCCGTGCTGGCCCATCACGAAAACGCAGAAGCATGCTTATCGCAGCGAATTGTTCCATTTTGCACGAAGCACCCGGTTAAGTGGTATGAGGAAGGAAATTTAATTAATACAAAAAGCTTCACCAACTTCTGTGTCGCTTTCGGATGGCAGTAGATTGAAAAACCCGGAGAGGAAAAAACCTTATACAATCCAACCGTTACTTCCGAAGATAAAAAAGGTGGATAGGTCAAAATTTGTCTGACTAGAGATCATATCGATATTGGTACTGTCCCAAACGTGTTATTGAAAACTATACACATATGAATGCAGAAAGAAATTACTTCATTAATAATTGGTCCTAGAAAAACTTTTAAAAGATTACAGTACAGATTTTGTTACCACTGCACTTTACCTGTATTTTTTATGTTTTGAGCATTTTATAATTTTTGTTCTGTTTATCACAAATATGAGAAAAATTCATTTTTATTATTTCAAAAGAATTATGCCGCATTCTATCTCCCTTTTTCGAATCTTTTCATTGTTCTTAGATTACTAGAAAATGTGCCGAATGTCATACTAACAGAGGAATGTCCCGTATGTCTCGCGCTCGTGTGCGAATTGTTATGATTGTCTCTTCTTTCGTGACATCACAACTTCAAAAATTCGGCGCATCTCATTTCTGCCATAAGTTGTAAATAGTGTGTTGAACCACTATCACCCACATCAACAGGTTGTGGTCTAATGATTCTTCAATCCCCTTACATTTCTGCAAAGGAAAAGCAAACCCCAAACCTGGAATCTATTTCGGGGGCTGGAACTGAATAAATATGACTAACTTTTTCATGGATATCGTTTGTCATCGAACGGCACCACGATCGGAAAAGGCGGAGATAAAAGAGGTAGCAACCAAGTTTGCAATAAAATGTAAATGTCGAAATGGAAATTGGGAATCGTGCTGGATTCATATGTAGGGAATAGGATTGATTGTTCCAAGCTATCGATTATTCGCATAACGCATGGCAAAGGATTCCGTGGGTGTTAAATATGTATCAACGAAAAAGGTCCCAATTCTACATCTGGATAGCTCGTACCTACCTTGGGTATAGCGATTTGTTCATGTCCAATTCACCGACTACGCCGGTCGTCCGGAGCGACGACGCGGACGACAGTGCCGATGAAGACGGTGACGATCTGCCGATCAATCGATGGCGCTGGTTCTATGTGTCTTATGTCCTAAGCGTACACTTCCGTGTATGGGTTGGTAGTTATGCCGAAGATAACGCTTGACTGTCGTACCAACTCCTGGCGAACGAAACGAATAACGTTGCTACTGTTTCTATTGTTGCTATTGCGGTTCCCCTCGCACTGTTGTTTCATTGCATTGGGCGTGCAACGCATCTGCCGATTGCACTGGAGGTTGATTATTGCTGCAGATTTTCCCTGACTGAACAAACTTCCTGCTTGGAGTGGAAATTCGCATTGAACACCCACCGCCCTCCGCCGCTCTCACACACCGATAATCACGTTAAATTAAAACGCATACACTCAACATTCTAATCGGGCACGAGATTTTTGCTTTTCAATAAGATTTGCCTCAGCTATGCTGGTATACGACCAGCAGCAGCAGCAGCACACGGTTACGGTTTCGTTGGCTTGTTGCCATTTACCGTCGCTTTTAGGCGGAACCGCCCCTTTTGCAGGTAACAATCGCTTCACTCCTGCAAACCGTTATTGCACTTGGGATGGCTCGTCATCCATGTGATAAACTATGTTTTCTTTGATCACCGCTGCACACGCTCTAAGGCGCTAATAAACTAGATGCAGACACATACATACATCTATGTATAGCAGTATACACACGACGGACGATCACTATAATTTTTGCTTCTTTCTTTTCTCTGCTATTGCTGTAAGGCTACTTTTTCTATTGCAAATTGATTTTAAAATTATTTTCGCATACCATATCATGCACTTGCATGCACTTTCTGCTTGCTGTTGGGTGCTCCGGCAAAGGTAATCACACACACACACACACACTCACCCACACAAACCTTTCCACTGTTTCACCTTTTCCTTTCACTCTTCCTTTTCACATTTCTTCTTTGATTTTTTTGCGATGCATCACGTGTGTGTGGCAGTGTGCGAAATAGCCCACTGGGTGTGTGCACTAGTTTCGCCCCCCAAATATACAGCTACAGAAAAATATTATCACCCCGAAGGCGGGGATGGAAATGTGTCTTTTGAATTGCACTGCTGTGTAATCAGATGTGCGGAAAATACACACTCTTCCTCTTTCCTTTTCTTTATCTTCTTCTTCTATTTCACTCTCTATCACCACCCACTAACACAACGCCATTACAGCGAACACACTCGTATGCTGACGGCTCATTTCCATTGCATTGGTGGCAGAGAACAATGCACGCGTAGCGGTGTGGCTCAGCGTTGCACACAGAGACGCCACGGGCCCGTTTTCTTCACCTCTATCAATTTTGCTCTTACTATCACTCGCTACTGCAGCCACTGCTGTGGAGGCACGTGTATGCTCGTGTTGTTAAATCACTTGCACCACACACACTTACACAACACAAATACACTGATCACCCTAGAAAGATAATTAAAACATAACACATAAAAACACATGACGTGATACATTATAGCGAAGATCTAATGTTGATCAGGCGACGCGCGGTTCACAACAAGTGAGGTTTTTCTTTTATGTTCATAGAGACGGAGCGTTCCGACACCATTCTTCTGGTACATCGCTGCATGATTCTCTCCGTTTCCGTAGGAAACAAATACATGATGGCATCTAGTGCTGTATTAAATAGCGATGTTGATTCTGAAGAGCTGTGATCTGAAAAAAAGAGAAGAATACATAAAGAATATGAGCAAGCATTCACAAAAAAGCAGTAAGTATGCTGAACTACACAAACAACAAATAATCAGTAGAAAGATTCCCATCAGATTCAATCACAGTCCAGAAAACCTCAATCAATTCCTGACCGATTTGTACATGGAAAAATAATCCGTTCCATTCTGTCTACGTTGAAGAGAATGTATGAGGCGACTTCCATTATCACGCCATCAGGAAAACAGCCCCAACCCGGAAAGGATTCAAAGCGTAACAAAAGTATTACTTCTCTAGCCACAATGGCGAGTAGTCTCGGTATAGATGCTGATCATCTGCAGCCAGACAAATGTGGAAGTTCATCACATTATTCATAGACCTGACCCCACAGCAAAAAACCTCCCTTAATTCCAAGTAAGATGAAAACAATTACCCCCCTAATGGAAATAAGAAGGTCAAGATCCTGAAAATCATAAAGCGAGCAAAACGCAAACCATGAAGACTCGGGACAGAGGGTTCATAAATTCTACTAAAGCAATACTCTAGGGTTGGCCAAATGCCAATATGTCAGATGCTGTTCATTACTCCACAAGAACATTTCGTATGTTACCAACTATCCTACTCGTGATTTAAAGTGATTTGCGTGTGGTCGTACACTTGCATGTAACGTAGAAGATGATATTTCAATGTTTATATGGCCATTAACCGTCCAATTGACCACACGCTTGCAATGATCAAGTTATTTAATTTACACACAGAGTTTAATGACTTCTTGGAGCGAAAAAAATATTGGAATATCATCATTGGCAGTTCTTCACTTAACGTACCGACTGCCGCCCGCTACAGTTAAACTCTTTTCAGCGAAACAAATCGATTAAACAAACGGTACATCATCGTCATTATCATCATTACAATCGTTATGATTCGTTGTTATGTCATTTTATTGCGCGGCACGAAGACGATGTTTGCCTTTCGGCTACCGACCCGGTTGACTGGCATTTAAATTTAATTACAAGCATCAAAAGCATGTTGTTGAAAAAGGAAAATTATAAAGCAGCTTTTAAACTCAAATATTGTCTCGCAGCACGACAGGGCGTGCATTTAGCACACACACAAAAAATGGCTTGGAGTCTTCATGGGATATCATGGAAAGAAAAATCAAAACCCACTATATAATTTATCATCAAATTGTTCTTGTATGTGTGTGTGTGTTTACACCAGGTTCGTACCATTTTTTATGATTGGCCAACTTTATCTTAGCATCGCAAGATTGTTTCTCTATGGAAGATACATATTTTGAAGCGACCTTTTCTGTGTGCTCGAACCCCTTTTCCTAAGATGGCATTTTCGTTGTGCCAGAACGGATCGCTCGGTTTTAAGCTATTTTGCAATCGTCTGTCCCTCAGATCCAAGCAATTCCCCACCCAAACCTTCCACCAAGGACCTACCGTTCCTTACGTATAGCAAATTCCTTATAGCTCCCCGATATCCAAACGTTCATCAAACGCGAACGATAGAATATCAAACATGGACGAACAAGGGACACTAGTCCAGTGCCGTAGCTGGTGTTGTCTGGGGACCATTGGAAAAAAGCTTTTAAGAAAATCAATGTAGACAGGATCATAAAATTCAACGCTACCATCACTTCTGCCATTCCAGCAGTCATAATTTCGCACTGAGTAACCATCAACCGCACCAGTTAGTTGATTATCATTTATCAAACACATTTCTGCACAGTCTGATGTACATTGTGATCAAAGAAAAGTTTTGGAAAAAGAAAACATTAAATAGAACAAAAAGTTCCCCCTATTTAGCATTTAAAGCTCAATAACAATCAATAACATTTATAAACTTTGCTCCAGTGCAATGATATTTTATCGCGATTTTTTTCTATTGCAAAACGATTATCTCGATTGCAGTTCTAGAAGTATTTTAAAAACGATTACCCTCATAGAGTTTATCATCATCAAACATGCATAACAATCCTGAACTCAACAGATGAATTGAGGCTTACTCAAGTTAATTTTTCAATTATCTAATGACCCCTTATTCATCTCAAAAGATTCTACCCATTACTAGCACTGATACACCTTTAAAAGATATGAATCAAATTGTATTTATAAGCAATATTGTCTTTGCTTCAAGTGATTCTAACTTAACGAAAGCGAATGCTAATGGATTCAACATGTTGCACGTGTACCATATTTAATACTATTTTCCTGATGTAATTAATATTTCTCCTGACATATTGTACATGCTTTCAAAAATTTCATTTGTTTTAAAGTTTGACAATGCATTACCGAGATAAATATATCGCGTGTAATACCACAGCACAAAGGAACAGCGCAAAAGCTTCACCTGCAGTTAAATAAATCCGCCCGTCCACATCCATTCTCGGAAGGTAGGTACCTCCATTTTGCCCAAACAAGGAAATCGACCGGCGAAAAGCGACGATGCTTGAACGGCGGCATGCACATGCCCACGGAAAGTAGGTTGCCGGTAGCATGAACGATTTCTATCGCATCAAGTACTATCGCACCGTCCAAAAGAAATGAACTAAAAATCCCCCAAAGCGTTTGGTTTTTAAGACCCCACACGGCATGGAGGAGGATAGCGCGTCGTTATGACCATACCTTGCGATTTGGACTTTCGACAAAATGGATTAGAACTGGCGAAGAAGGGGCAAAAGCAAATAGCAGTAAAAAGTGCGATAAAAGGAAAAAAGGCAAGGTACCATTTTCAATCGCCAACGTAACCACCGTGTATTTCCCACACACACATACACTCACAGTCGGTCAAAACTTAAATACATACCGGCACAAGCATCGGCACGTCGGATACTCTCCACCGGTAATGCTTTGGTAGAACACCTCGGTCAGAATAACATCGCTACTGCTGCTATGAGCATGAAAAGGCGCAGCAAAGCGCACGCATACTTACAAGAAATAACGGATCCCTCCTTTACCACCCACAATTGGCGAATCTTCTCTTTGAATGGTTTATAGCGATTAGAAGCGATTTGCTACACCAAAAGTCAGCGCGAGTGCCTTCCTCCGCAGTCGAGATAAACCAGCGAGAAAAAAAACAGCCAACAACTTGGCGTTGCAGACGAACGATTTACTTTCTACGTCCTGCGAGACAATCTGAGTGGTTTTATCGCGTACCGAGGCAAGAAGAAAAGAAGAAAAAAACCTTCCGTCCGTCATGAAGGAGGAGATAATTTAATTGAGATACAGGCACTATCCACAAACCCATACTATCATTCTTCTTCAATGGCATGAACGATAGTATCAATAAAATGGCGATAAACGGCACTACTGGCAGATTGCTTTACGAGTTTGTGGCAAAAAAATAGTCTCCATGTTTCACAGGAAGTGACTCCATAAAAAGTGAATTGATGTAGTTTTTGAATTTAAAGCATTCAAACTCATGGTTTGATAGTAATAACTGAAGCAACATTCACGTAGTAATGTGTAACAGCGGCTAGATTTAATTCAATTATACGCTACAATGTAGCAAATATTCGATACCCAGTATCTGTCCACTGGCTAGACTGGGATGTGCTGTAAAATCACACTCGTTTTTTCACTTTTTTTCTCCTACCCTTCATCCCTTAAACATACAAAATCAACACGCCTAAGTGGATTAGTTGTTCACTTTCGTTTTGGCAAAATAAACAACGCGATGGGTGCTGCGAGCTAATCGGACAGCATAATCCCTCCGTTTATCCTGTTATCCGTGCTTTGTACGACTTGCGCCCATTCAATACATTTATTCCACTCTACTCAAACTTTGTCGGCGACGGCGGTAACAAGAGAGCTCTGCTGGGAATGTAACGAACGCAATTGCCACTGCACCGCGTTCGTGAAAAACAACATTAAAACAATTGGAGATACAAAATATTCCAGCTTTGGAGTTCTTTCATTGATAATAACTAATTGGACAACATTATTGCAATAGATGGGCAATGATGATGTACTGACGCATTAAGTCATTAGATGAAAAGATAAATAAAGAGATATAAATCGAGAGCTAGTGAGAGATACGGGAAGGAAGAGCCAAAGAGAAAGAGTTCGTTTGTCCTAGACGTTGGTCCGAAAATAGAAAATATATTCAAAAGCAACAGCCGTTCATCGAGACGAAACAGTATTAGTCACACACAAATCACGATGCCACAGGAAAAAAAGGCCACACTAAACAAAACTCGAACGACCGACCGACGAAATACAGCAGCACACAAGTACAGAACCCTAGCGGTGGGGACATCTATCCAAACACACCCACGTACTACACTGTGCAATATACAGTGGGTTGTACAGGGAACCAAGCAGAGGAAGGAGAGTTTTTGCATGCACACCGCGATGGGAAGAAGTGCACTTAAAATCTGTCTGCAGGCCGCCCAGTGACGAGGTGGTGACTTCCTCTGTGGCGACCTCTTTTCAAAACATCCCCTCCCGTGCGCCAACAACCCAAGGCCGCCATGGTTGAGAGTGAAAGGAATGTTACTTTACGACGGTCTTTCCCTCGCTCTATGTGTGCGTGGCTGTGTGCAGTGTGTCCGATGAAGCAAAAAATACCACCACCCCGCGTACGAACCTGCCAAGAAACCGCCAGCGCGTTAGTCGACATAGTGCGGATACATCTTCGTGAGAGAAAGTGTGAAAGCGAACACAACTGTTAATCGTGTGGAAAGAGACAGTACAAAAATGACAGCGAGTTTTAAGCAATAATTATACATATTTTTACTGTAGTTGATAAATTCTAAAGCAAAAACGTTTGATTCATACTTAAAGATAATCAAAAAGCAACGATTTATTAACTAATTTTTTATTGGAACCATTACAACCAAGCAATTTAGTATCATTCCTTATAACTTTAACACTAATTGTGCGGCTAAACATGATACTTAGGATGGGGTGATCCGCTGTCTTTGTATTAGTAGTATCGATCCTCAATCGACAGGGGATCGGTATCAAATTCAATTCAGAAAGGGAAGAATAGTTTTGGATGAAATGGCAAAAATAATAATAAATTAATGTCTCCGATTCTTTTTCGAAAATATATTCTCTTGGATTGTTCCTATCAATATTAAGGATTAACCCCCATAGAATAATGGGCCATCAAAGATTCCACTCGATTCTGTAATGTCTGAGTGTGAATCTCTAAAGATTAGTGAATCACTATACATTTATGAATCTCTGATGACTCATTGCAATCTTAAAGATTTAGAATTTTTAAGAAATGTCCCGTGATTCAAATGCCTTTTCTCATTTAACTCACTGAAGATGCATATGAATGACTTCTCACAAGATTTATTAAGGAAAACACTGCTATGGCACTACAACCTCGAGAGGTCTTTCTGACTTCCGTGACTTGAATTTAGCCGCAACAGACATGTTTTGTCGTGTGATGCCTGGCTACCATACCGCTCCGCTTCAAGGAAAACCCTAGTTACGTGGAAAATAGGTCTAGAAAACGCGTAAGATGGCAGGCCATCCCACCAAATAAGCAACTATTCGTCAAGAGGGTATTCGAAAGAATTACACTTTTATAAAAAATAGCACACCTGTAGTTGTGCTATGCAAAAAGCTGTCGTTTTTTTCTGACTTTAATAACATGTTTGATATTCCTCCTACACACAGCGCATCGTGCAAAGCCAAGTGCACTTTGTGGGTCAAAGTGGTCAACCGAAATATGGCCGAAAAGTAAAGTATCAAAACCAAAATAATAAAATCAAGCAATTTTATCAATCAAGCATTGGCAAGCAACCGCCAGATCTGTAGTAGAAACACAGTAGTGTACCTTACAGGTGTCTTACCATCTCCTTTCGGCGACAAACAATAAAATCTAGTTTCTGTTCGTCCGTTAAAAAAAACATTAAATCGTCTTTTTATCGGCACAATTAACTTATTATCGATTTTATTAAAGAAGATATTAGCATAACATACATACCAATAGAAAGTTTAAGATACAATTCAAATTCAAAAACACAATTAATTAAACATGTTGTTGCTTAATTTTACCGGTACATACACAATTCTCATCAGTAATGTACAATGTTTAATAGGAAATGGTATGCCAAATAATTTTAGTTGGAATGTAAAATAAGTAATTAAGGATCACAGTCATTTTTTCAACATATAATCTACTTTCTAGTTTACTCATATGATACACAAAGTTCTCACAATTCGTTTGTCAATATGTTTCACATGTCGGTTCTAAATGACTGATTACTGTTGAAATAAAAACAAATAACAAAGTTTAGCCAATTGAACTATAAATAAAGTTCGAGCTTCAACATTATACACGAATGAAAAACTGTGCCGGAATTCATTTAGTTCGAAATGTCCATCTTCTAAAGCGATATACATGACCATTTCATCTCATAGCGTTGCATAAAATTGCAATAAACCGTAAATGCGACCATAAAATATCTGATCAAAGCGGTCAGACGCGCATACACAGATTTTAACGTTTCCCACATGTACCGAAGCCACCATACTTCACACCGGAAGCACATGAAGTAATACTCGCGCTGAAGGAATGCTCCTGCACTATGCAGTTTGCGAAGAAACCAACTGTTGCTGACTATCTCGATCTATGGCTATTTTGGACCTCCGTGCGAGTGAAGGCGTGTACCCGTCTCACTAGCAAGGGTGACGCGGTTTTTATGGCCGATTAACGACCCTACTTATCCTCTCCTCCTTGCAATCCGAAACCGAACATCGAGTGCACGTGTGCGTATGTGTGCATTACGGACGGAGACACGTTAAGCACATCCAGCTGTGCTCTTCCTCACTATTCTGTTCGCGGGGTAAGGGTGTTTCTCATTATGCACTCACAAATTCTCGCACACCGCATATCCGTAAGATCGACACATTGATAGTGCTGCGCTGTAGTCGTACTTGTTCACAACAAAGTTGCAGTCAATCACTTCGCTGTACTCCACACACCCATCAAATACCCAGTGTGTATGGTTTTTGGAAATGCATTTAAACGGTCGTAAAATATAATGCACCCATGCATCCATAAAAGCGCAAGGGAGCACAAGCGAGATGGAATATTATATGTGGTATATGCAAAACGACAGACGAGCGAGTGGAACAGTAAAAACAGCTGTCACAACCATTTTTCCCATTGTCACCAATTACGTGTTTGAAATCTGTTTATTCAAACGTTCCGTTTCTTACCATACAAAGCGACAGCGTCTTCGAAAGCGGTCAATAGAGCCGATTGTTATCTAAAGTGTGTGTGTGGAAGATTGGAAAGGAACCATCGTTATGGTTACACACCCTCTGAAATTGTCCATGGTTCTTTCCTGGCTACACAAAAATCGAGTAAAACAAAACTCGAAGCGTGGATCATTATTCCTGCAAGAAATACACTTGTACGCCTTTTTCAATTTCATGGTCACGAAAATAATGACAAGCGACGGAAAGATAATTTATTATGTTATGCATGTTCTGTTCAATGGTAATAAACGTTTGTGCTGGAGTTGTGCTTGGAGTAAAACTTTTTTTATATGAAAATAAATAAGAATAATCATTCTTTACAGTGATTTGAATCAGAATATATAAGTGGGTTTCGAATATTTTATTAATTCTTTTGGGATTTTTTGAAATCATCTACTACTTTGCGTTTCAGCTCTATCGCTCATACAATCCCGAAAAAGTCGGTAGCTAGTCGTCACAAAGAGCAAGAGAATCGAAACGTGAAAGATGAGTGAAAAGAGTCATATATACTCTTCAAGCTGAGGTTAGTACATACATGCATTTGCAGTATTCAACGCAATTAAAAACTTTTTCTCAGTATGCAATTATCTAACACACACTTGTTTTTGATAATAAAAAATACCATGAAGGCTTTTTGGTAACGATTTGGACAACGCGCAATTAAATCGTCAGTAATGTATATTTTTTGAAAGAACTTTAAAATGATCCCGGTTTAAATATTGTCTATTGGTTATCCGGAAGAATATTTTTTCACATAAACCATTAAAATATGTTAAGACTATCATTTCATCTGCATACTTTTTAAACATCTAGGTCAAAACGAATTCCAACAGTCTGCCTGTTTGCCCGAAACAACTCTTCAAACAGCTTGACGAGTGTTTGATTGATCCATCAACTTTTTCGGTCACGAACATCATTGCCAGTTTACTTCGGTGCCATCAACATAAAACACCGAGCGGCCCCTATCGGCAGCATAGAAATTCTGCCGCGCGCCAAACCATGGCCAAACTAGACAGTTACACATTTCATTTGATTTTTGCCATTCTTGATTGACTAGCGTCACGCTACGGCTCTGCTAGCGATCGAAGCGAACAATTCCAATAGTTCTCCATTATTGATCGACCACAATAAGAAAAATTATCATGAGCTCTCGCTCTTTTTTTTCCTTTAACCCGGTGCAGCAGCATACATAGTAAATTGATATAAAAATTTAGTCAGAAATAGTTCTGCAGGCAAATCGCCCTCATACGCCTGTAGAGCATTGACACAGACGGACGCCCGTAACAGAAATCACGTGGTGGCAGGCTGAACCGCTACACACAGAAGAACCCGCTCGCTATCAAATCGATATTCATAATTCTAGCACTTTTTTTGTCTTTACTCATACATTAAAATACAATGGAACGGTAGTAGCAGTACGCTAAAACTACACCCCGGTTTGACAGCATTTACAATCGTTATATGATTTTTCTCTATTGTTTTTCCATTTGCCTAACAATTGCACAAACCACAAAACTCAATTTTCACATATGGTGCATCTGGGTACAGAAAGCATACAACTTACAAAAATAAAAACAAAATATGTGCCCTTTAAATCGTAAATAGAGGAGAATATGCATGCGTTTTTTTTTTCCACTGGATGCCGGCTTGCATATTTTTACAGACTGGCTCTATTGTTCGAGACCGTTTTTTTGCTCTTCTTTTCGCTTTCCATCAAACTCATTTTGCAAATGCAGCAACCGCTGTGTAGAACTTTTATTCTCTTCCCTTCATTACACATTGGCCTGCAAGTTTTGTTTTTGGCATTTTAAAAACAAATATTCCTACAGCAATAAGAGCTCTATGAAAAAAAACATTCATAACATGAAGTTCATAACATTAGTTAATGAACCATGTTTTATGTTTTAAAGTGTAGCGTGTTATGAATTGCTCTTCCGAAAAGTTAAAGTTCATCTAAACTTTGATAAGTAATAAATATTACGGAGTGACCAGCGCAGTCTTCGCGCTAAATCCGATCCGATAAACTTGTTTGGGAGACATTCAACAAAAAGGTTCTAAGGCTAAACCGAAAATTTACTGAAGAATTATTGTTGATTATTGAAAACGAATACTCACATGCTCAACCATCATGTGAAACCAGAGGAGAAGCAAAATAATCTCTCAAACTATCTCAATTTTTCACTATTTTCCTTAAAGCGGTGGTGGATACAAAAAAAAGAATAAATGGGAACCACATGCTCTTGTGTTGAAACTCCCGGATCGGACGTTTACTTTTTACAAATTAAAACAAACATAACGACTCAATCTTTTCACATGTAGCGCTTTGTTGGTGTAATAAAATCTAAAACAACTGTCAGGAGTCTCGTAGCCGGCCAACACAAATGATGTGCATGGCAAAAATAAAAAAAATCGTGAAATTACTCCGACGATTACGATGAAAAGGCTAGTGTATGAAGATTGCCTCTAATAGAACCCTAGAATCGGGAAATTGGTCGGAGAAGCTGGAGCATTCTATCCTGTATTTAGTCTTGCGCAGTATATAACCAAATGTTTATCCAACGAGCCCGCTTCTACTCGATGTCCCACGAAATCCGCATGAGTTATTAATGTGATAAAGTTTCATGTGGCTTTCCAAGCTTTTAAATTTACAGTTGAACAATTAGCTTTTTTGCAAAGAGTTAGCTGTAGATAGTATTAGAGATGGTAATTCGATTAGAAACGATAACTTTTAAAAATAATAATCCTGTAGTAATCGACCGTTCAAAAATAATAATTTAATTTAAGCGTTGTAAGTGATGTTGACATCCCATCGAAATTCGAAATACTAATAACAAACTACTTTATAAAACCAAAAAACAATTGGCGATAACAAATTTGTAACCGAAAAGTCACTCGAACTCAAAACGAAAGCATGGCGAAATGGGATAACAATAACACGAATGACCAGAAACGAGACGACATTCACTGGACGGAACATGAGAAAGTGAGAGTGAGTGTGAGCGTGAGGACGTAGTGCCCTTCCAAACAAAATCATAACAAAGAAAGTAAGGGTGTACCATCCCAAGTCCGGCCAAGAAGAAGGAGACTGGCTGGCTGGTGGTGGTGATGCAAACGCGAAAAGAACAGAACACCATAGGAGAAACAGAGCCACCAACGGGGAAAACAATGAGCAGAAAAGAAACCGATGGCACTACATATTTTCCCAAACCGGGCATAACGCACGCGTCAACCGAATTCCAACCGTTTTCCCCGTCTCAGTCTTGCCCGGCTGCGTTTTCTATCTGTCTCTTGTTTTATCATAAACATTGGGAGGGAAAACAGCGCCTCGTCCAACTGAACCCGCTGCTGCTCCTCCTCCTCCTCTTCCAACCTCCCCCACTGGCACTGGTGCACATGGCGCTGGCACAAAAATAAACGTGCCCGAAGCGACCGTTTTCACAGTTCCACCAAGTTCGTCCGTGATATTACGAGCTCATTCCTCAATGGCCACTGTGTAGTTGTGATTTGCGTACACCTATGACGGCTTTGGTTACTTTTTGTTCTCTGTTCCACGTGTATGTATGTGTGCTTTGTTTAACAATATACTCAAAACACAAAATTCAACAATTGGAAACAATTAACTCAATGATGTAACATATTTCTTTTCTATTGATTATCTTAATGAAAGGGGTCAAAACGACAGCAAAACACACAAGGTGCGATTGCACGAGAAAGTCCCCAAGAACGCTTTACCGAAAGTTTGTTGTTTTGAAAACATCTGCGCAAACAACGGTTTAAACTGTGGAATGGAAATCGCTTCTTCCGCAAGCAAGCTGAACCAACTCACTCCGCACCGAAGTTTCGGAAGCCTCATTTTCCGAGTGATTACAAAATAAGTTTAATACCTCCAGAAGCGTACGTAGCATCAGTAGCAAAAAAAGAGGAAATACTGCGTTTTTGTATCCAAAGCGAAATAGCTTTCATGGAAAATGTGGGTTGGAAAACTGGGTTTACTTTTGGCTATTTTTGAGCATATCTGTAACCGGCGGAGCAAACAAAGCCAATTCCGGGTTTACGGTGGGTGCGCGTGGGATAAACCCCGATAACATTGCTATGCTATTAATAGCAGCGTAGTAGGGAGCACCCTTAAAAGCATG
>KB663688.1:3059146-3075898 GCA_000349025.1 Anopheles minimus
CCCCTTTGAAGATGAAAATCTTGGTTTGGGATGTCTATCCGTGGCTTAAATTAACCATAACGAAATAGCTAGTAGATGAAGTACAAGACCAGCAATAGTCATGCACATCGATGATTCATTCGTTTTTTCCACACCTCCCCCATGTTAGTGACTCATCAATGTATCAGAATATTAGCACCAACGTCGTCAAATCATCCCGTGCTTATGATAGTATGGTAATCTATTAGACACTAGTCTGAGATGTACTAATCGCGTTGGATTAACTCACGTTTGCTAAATATGGAATGAACGCAAATGATCGCTCAAATTAAAATTAAATCGCTCAAGCATTAAATTCCTGACTTGATTTGGGTATTTCCTTCTCTCATTGCATTACCCGCAAAAGGAGATACACATATGTAGATACGATTCCGACACACAGAACGTTAAACATTGTATTCTACAACAACACAACGTTGGTACAAACACCGCCCAGTTGGTGAGGGCCACCTACCAATTCGCGTTGCACCACGGCCCGCTCGTCGAAGCAATTAATCACAGACGCGCGACTAGGTTTACCCCCTGGCACCGTCAACCGATCTTTAATTCCAATTCTCCAAACTCGAAGTCATCTGTCTCAGGGCCATCATGGCAAGCCAAGTGAAGACAGCAACAAAAACAAAACCAACTGAAGGTGCGCTTCTACCCGTTTGCTGACGGTGGCAATGAGCATTTAGCACTGGTGTACGAGAAAAAAAAACACTACCACCCAACCACCCACCAAGGTGTACACCGTCGCGCGTATCTCACCAACACACGCGCAGCA
The DNA here is from genome assembly GCA_000349025.1 of Anopheles minimus. Classification (NCBI taxonomy): domain Eukaryota; kingdom Metazoa; phylum Arthropoda; class Insecta; order Diptera; family Culicidae; genus Anopheles; species Anopheles minimus. The sequence continues at coordinate 3,059,952 of KB663688.1, forward strand.
TTACAATCGACCATGTTGTTGGCTTAACAACACGACAGCACAAACCAAGCCACCTGCGAAGTGGCATACTTCGTTTCAACCGAAACGCACACAAACAACGGTACCATTGGACAGTGTGCAGTACAACACCAGAAAGAAACACAGTCGCACGCAAAGAGCGCATGCAGAAGAGGGAAAAAAGGGACAAATGGAAGATTTTGTTTGTAGCAGGATGCGTTTCCGATATTTATGTACTTTTGTTATTTCTTTTCAAACAACTGCAGCTATCCGATACGGACGGACGGGCGTTAATATACGACAAGGTAAAAGACAAACGCACTATGCATTCCCTTAAATTCGTATATCTTTTCCTTCCTTTCCGATTCTACCGATTGCAGGGCCTGTTGCTAACGTCTTAATGTGTGGGGACTCTCAACACACAGAGGAAAACGATTCGTCCAACGAAAACACCACACTTATCACAGTGCCATTGCTCCAATGCGTTCAACACACATGGAGGAGTGAGAAAGGACAGCACACACCATCCATAACCCGTATACGGTGTGTATGTGTCAATTTCTCGGAACCATTTGGAAGCAATTGGATGGGATTGATTGATTAACGAGCGTTATCGATTGATTGCTGTGCTGGTATTATCCGAACGGAGCTATTCTAATAGCGGCGCACTGTCGTAAAGGTTTTCCCAACCGTTTCATCCCAAAGTCTCTATAAAATAATCAAACAACAACAACCAACCGTTTCATTATGCAGCATGGAAAATTAAATCCATTCAGTAAATAGTTTAGCATTATATGCGCCGTATAGTGATGATCATAATTGAAAATCACCCACCAAGTTAGGGGTGATGTAACTGATAATTCTGTGACGCGACATCGCGACGGAAGCTCACAAAGAACTGTAACTGAGCTAAAAAAACAAGGGCTTGTGGCCATGGAACGCACATTATTTGTTTGTTTTGAAGCTTGAAGCTCATTCAACAGCTGTAATTGATTGTTTACGATTAATTGTAAATGTTGTTTGGTTGTTTGTAACCACCACAAGTATGTGTGTTCAATGTTCCTCTAGCGAAATTTGCATTATTATTGGCTCATTATATAAAAACAATTGTCTAGCCACTAAAAACCAGCCACTTGTTTTTTTTAAACTGGAAATATTTAACAGATAAGTTAAAAGTATGCAAAACTAGCTTTAGATATTTTTTTACACAATTAACAATTTACATTGGATATAGGCCGATTTTTGTCTAAAGTTTATTTTAATTCTGCATATACTGTGCGTACTGTATACCCTTATTTTGAAAAGTAACTGAGCAAAAATGGGCACTTAACAATATAATAAAGCTCAAAATACATGAAGTTTAGCTCTGGAACGCTAATAATTGCATACCAGGCTAGGTCTAGTTTTAAAAATTAAATAAAAAACACTTTTGCATGACTCGAGCCGGACAAAATAGCTGCAATTTACAACGAACTTAAGAATCCAATAAAATGGCCTTACAGTTATGTTAAATGTAGCAATTTCCAACCAACTGAAAATATATAAAACATTAAAAGTGGGTATAAAAATAGTACTTAATAAACGTATTTATGTTTTAAAAAACCTTAACATTAAAATTATGAGAAAACGTTTTCACTGCTTTGCAGAACATAAGCTTTACCGATCTCTCAAGTTTTACCAGTTTTTTCTTCACAAAAAAACAAGTGGCTTTATAGTTATGACTGCATCTTAATCAAATAGTAGCTGGAACAATTTAATTATAGCATCAAAACAAATCCTTCCAATCATCAGAGAAGCTATTCATCGATCGATGTAAAAACTTACGATATTTCGTTAAAAACACACGCACACAAACGTAAACGCGTGAGCAATTCCGTAATACGATGCAATAAACAACGATCGCCTCTGAAATCTCTAAGCTTTCAAGTGCACGATGATCATCACTCACTGACGGCAATGGTTTCTCATAGGCCCTAAACTGTGCAGCCAGCAGCAACCCTTGAACTAGCGAATAAATTTACTCACCTTGGTGTTGAATGAATTGGGTTTATGCTCACTACTGCTGCTCACACACCATCTCGACGGGTATGTTTTCTTTTTAGTTTTCCTTTCCGCTTGCATCAAATCGTAGTGTACGGTGTGCAGCAGCTGTTGTCGTGTTGCGCGAGAGCTTTTGTTCTTCCCCAATGATTGAATTTGTGATGGCTTTGTGTGCGTACCTTCGCCAATCAATAGCGCATAACGTTTAAGGGGTGCACCATTTCAACCTTCGGCTGGGGATTTTTTCGCTCAGTAAAGGCACAACACTTCGCGTTTGTGTGTGTGTTTTGCACTGTTTTTCTTTACATTTTTTTCTTTACACCTGTGTGTGCCATAACGTGTGTTTGCGTCACAGTAGGCTTTTACTACACTGACACTACTACGTACACGCAACACAACCGCTCGTAGCATACAACACACCACGCACACACACACACATCTGCACGCACCGCACAGTTCACGAAACGTTCACGTTCGTCACATACGCTTGCACATCTACAAACGTTCGGTTATGTTTAATCACGCTGCTCACTTGCTGATTACGATTACGCGAGTTATCACAATTAGACACGGCGATCGTTTCGGTCACACCAACACTCATCCGTAGTTACTAACACTGTATGGATGTACGCAAAACGGTAGATAATTGTGTTTTGTGTGTGAGCGGGATGAGAGAAGGGAAGGGAAGGGGGAGGGGGGCTATGCATCGCATGACACGCGGATTACGGACTCGATTGCGCATTACTTTGGGGGTCGAACGAGACACAGAATTTGCACGGGCTTTTGATGAAGTCGGGAAAAACAACCATTGCCAACAACAAAAACAAACACACACTAGTGTTTTTCACGCGTGTACCTATGAGGTTTAAGGGAGGGAGGGGGGGGGAGAAAACAACATCCTCTTTAGCCATCACCACTACACACGCGCACACAACCGTATCGTACACGATCTGTGAACTCGTTTCGTACGTCGTTGGTCATTTTGGTCATTTTTGCGTTTAAAGTCACCCTCTTTTGCGCAACTCCCAATTGAAAAATGTCCACATTTTGAACATTAACGATGGAAGCTATTTTCTGAGAGCAATATCAATTATTTTTTGTACACGGCGTTTATCCACCATTTGATAGCTTGAAACTACGATCACTTCTGGAATTCCGGAGCTTGTATACAGCCCGACTTCCTTTTCCTTACATCACACCTCGATCGTCTCATCAACCATCATGAATCTCACTCAGTACCAACTCGCTCATTAGAGCTCACTCATAGATGTACGATGGAAACTAGTGTAGATGGAAAAAACAACACGCTCCTACGAGTAAAGCTACTATTTGTAACATCCTTCCACTCACAACGTTCAACTATTTCCCACTTTTTCCCCCAAATAAACAAACAAACAAAACACATAAAAATTGCAACAATCATAATCGAAAACAGATGCAACGTATACACACACGTGCACATATAAATACTGTTGGCACTAAACCACGCACGATACAACGGTCGATGCAAAATAAACATAAATGTACGCCGGAGCGAAACGTTGTTGCGATACGCTTGATTTAGTACAAATTGATTTCACAACCGAGAGAAACGAGAGAAGCAACGAAAAAAAAACGAACCTCTATCGGAGTTTGGCTGCATTCCACACGAACTGCATGCACAGTGCAGATATTACGCACGGACGCAAGGCGCACACACACACATGCATATCTTGCCGATTCACAGACTGGCCTAGACGTAATACAGTACCAGAGTTGGTGCTGCTGGTTGCTATAGTGCTTGGGGCGTTTAATTTAAACGACAAAGAAGAAACGAAACGGCATTGGTGAGCTATTTTAACAGGCAGATAGTAACGATATTATGACAAGAATATAACAGTATTCAAACGGTGTGTTGTATGAATACCCATGTCTTTACTGTAAACTTTACAACGTCTTAAAAATTTGTTGTATTTAACAAACACTCTTGTTGTCATCGTATTAGACTTAGTTTAAAATGTAGCCCGATAGCCAATCCTTGATACAGAGGAATGGTCTGGAAGAGGTTTTGTTCCCTGTCGGTCGAGTGAAAAACCTGCACCGATACCATTTACTACCAGCGAAGGTGATCTCCCACGACAGGACCGATCCAAAATCCCATCCGTGATGTTCCCTCGTACGCAGGGAACATGACTGTCCTATTGTGACTAAATTCAAGTCACGGAAGTCTTCTCGCCATAGAAGAATAGAAAATGTTGAAATGGTGGTAGAATAAAGTCGCCATACGTCCGTTGACAGCCAATAAACACTTGAAGCGATCAAGGTCAGTGTACACTTTATATTTAAATTCAATTTGCGATCGAAATTTGGTTTATTTCATATTAATTCAAATTCTAGTTTTTTTAAATTCTGATTTGAGTAGGGCAGGTTTCTAGGAATCTAATATGGCGATCTGGATCATTGGAATAGACACAATCGTATAAAATAAATGAATGTTTTCTACCGCAAGTAGATCGAGGCAGCGAGTAATGCTTATTTCTGAATACTATGCCATATTGTGATGAGAAGCAACAGTCAAATCTCAATAAAATAATCATTATTGGAGTGTAGTATTTGTAGTGTAGTAGTACAACATAACATTTGTTTAAACGTTTTGTCTACTAAATAGAAGTGTCTACTTTTTTATCTAGAAAATAACGCTTTAAAACTAAAAATGCGTTTTTATTTAATTAATCCAAAACGAATTTTCCTTGACGAAAGTAACACAAAATAAATTCGCAGATGACTTAGGACATATCGCCCTGCATATACATCTTCATCTAGCCAATGTTATAACAGCCATCGTAAACCTTAATGTCCAACATGCAATGAGATTTTTAATGACGATCTGTCTTTCAGAACCATTCGATCCTATATTTTATATGTGTAAAAACCTTTCAACAATAAGAAACAGCTTTGCAGTCAACCTTTTCCACTTTCCGTCGTCGATGCAGCGCAAAAATGTCAAAGTTTATAGAGTTAGCAACAGTTGAGCGCACAAATACAATCCTAAAAAAAGCATTCAACGCATCCGCAAATTCCGATGAACCTTTACAAAGAAAGGGGAACCTATTTTTGGAATAAGGAAAGGCGGGCCTTTAAACAATTCAGTAAATAAAAGGTAACGTTCTCTCTCAAAAGGTGTGTTTCTTTTTACAGGATATCCTTTTTTCTGTCCGCGCCATGCCAAGATGTTTGAATCCATTCGTACAGAAGACGAACCCACGGCCGCACATGTTCGATCTCAGTGTGGTTCCGCAATAGGACATACATCTGGATGTGTTTTGCCTTCAAAACCCGCTTTATCCTTTCTTATTCCTTGCCTAATAAGTTGTTTCCCCTTCTTCGTATCCTTTCCCGTGCGTTAGTGTTAGTTTCCACGCCGGATTCCCTTTCGGATGGGAATATCCCTGCCCCGTCCTGGTTTGACAAAGTTGAGTAGCGATCGTTGTTGATTGTGAAGCGGGCAGTGTTTGAGTCGACAACTTTTCCAATCGTTAAACAATGTTACCTTTGCGCACGTGAACAATGTTTGCGATGGTGTCCTTTGTCAGATGCGTCACAATCTGCTCGCGTGACACATCATGAAATATGATTGAAAAGCACGAAACAGACCACACGCACACACTTTTGTTTCGCTAGCGCACAGTAACATAATTGTGAAATGCGACCGATTGGTTTTGATCGGACGAGGTTCTTCTGCCCCAATGTTCAACCCGTACGTACGGTGTTGTTCACTATTTCATTGCGATTAGTTTTTGAAGCGTTGACTGCTCTTCTCGCATTCAAAAGCTGGATGATGATGGCTTGGCGTCTTACAGCTGCTGCTGCTGGGCTACTGTTGCCGTGTTGTGTTGTGTGGAGCCACTCGTCCGCTGCTTCACACGGGGCGCTTGTGTGTCACAATCAAAACGACGGTACCGAAGAAGAGAAAGAAGATGATGCGAACGGGAAGAAAGGCGGACTCCAATGAACCAACGTGCGACCGAAAGCACACGCACACTGCGATGGTTTTACTTGTGCGATTCGTGTCTACACCATTCTCGCACATAATCACACACAGTCTTGAGGTCTCCTCTCTATAATTGGCTCTATCTCGTAGTGAGTTGTGTGCGTTTTTTTTTGTTATTTGCCTTTCTCACCCCTGCCTTGCACGGCTCACGGTCGTCCGTCCTCATTCTACTTCACCCAAAAACCATCTCATTACGAACGATGGACGGCATTCACTGCTCACTGGGGGTAACTGCTTCTGCTCACTTCACCGTTTTTGGGGTTTGCTGTGGCACTTCCTTTTGCACCCCTAACCAATTTTTGTTCCGCGTTCAATGCTAGGACAGATTTTCTTCTGTTTCCTTCTCTCACTCTCTCGTTCTCTTTCTTTCTCTCTCTCTCAGCACAATGAGTTTGCATTTGCCGACTACTACCTTCACGCAGGGTTTCCTTTACCGTCTTCAACCCCTTTCTCATCTTAACCGATGGCTGACGAATAGTTCAGCGGAAAACGGCTACCGAGCTGACGGTCTTTGTGTTACGTTTTTCCCTCCCGATTTTTCTTACACTCATATTTTTGTTTTTTTTAGGTCTTCTTCTTTTCGCTCAAGTACAGTGTCTTTACAGCTTTCACCATGCACGCTTCTGAAGGAAAGCTTGTGTGTCACACGTCGGCACGTTTCACGCTCACCAAACGGTCGCAAACGAAACCAACAAACAAAAAATGCAAAAGTAAATTCGACTCAACATCGCACCACACACTTACTGGTTTTGAACATTATGCAAAACTTCATCAATGGTTAAGCTGTAAATATGCTCCTTTTCAAAATGCTATGAAAAATTCGCTCCTCAACCCGTAGAAGCAGCAACAGTCTAGCAAACTGCTTCAAATCGGCACACGCATGCATGGCATGCTACGGAGGAATAGCAATGCACACATCATAAAAACACGCAACCGTACGTGCACACACAGCCACCCACAAACCCACATGCAGAAGGCGTGTGAGCGGGTGCATGCGTGTGTGTAGCCTTCGCTTCTCTCAAATGTCAACCGCACAAGGACTTTTATGGGATTGCTGAAACTTTTTTTTTCCTGAGCGATTTTTTATCTCATCCTCGCTCTCGTTCGCACACTCTGTGCAAAGGATACCGGCGCAACGAACGGTAGGATGCCGATTGTCACCGTTCTCGCATGTATGTGTGTGTGTGTGCTCGGTGTGTGAATGCGTGTTCGTGCGTTTGCATGTGCAAATGCAACAATGTAACAATGGAGCAGGGCTTTCCGCCACGGGAAAGCGCAGTTAGGCAAGAAAAATGGTATTAAAAAGACAGGATAATATATACTTGTTGGTGTTCCGCTCCTCGATGACCGGGCACACGCACATGAGTCACATACACACCTATACATACACATCATTTACAATGTATCGTAACAGCACGTACACACACTGCAGTACGCAATACACATCCATCGGGTGGTTGATAATTTCATTTCCTTCACCCCATATTCCCACCGCCCCCTTCAAGACCATTCGTATCTTCGAGAAAGAGCGAGCGATTTCAAAAATACACCATTCGCGAAAAAAAGGGCACCGCCGACCGTCAATGGTGATAGTAATGATTATGAACATGTAGACGAGTGAGGAGAGCCAGTTCGTTGCTACACTGCTACCAGCACAGGATGAGAGGGAAGCGGAAAGGGTGCCAAAGTTACAGGCAAGGTAGATCCGTCAGTTACAATCGAACGTATGGGGATTTCCATCTGCACTGCAATGTACAACGGAATTGATTATTGAGGGCACATTTTCGGTTTGTTCCTTTCCCAAAATCTCAACAGCATCGCACTAAATAGTTCATTCGAAGCATTTGTTCGACCCTTACACGGTAGGATCTGTTCGTTTCCCCACACTCGCCATCGTCATGGCCCTTCACCAACACCAACCTTCTTCTCCACGCATTACAAATTTCATTTGTTCACACTCGCTCACAACAGAATCACCCGTGGCCACCGTTTAATTAAACGTCCTTAACACTCAGAACTTGCTGAACATCCGCATGACCACTAGATTTTTCGGAAGCTGGCCACTTCCGACGACCCCCGCGCACCCTCTATACACGGTACCGAATCACTTTCAGTCGAAAAATCACCTTAAACGGCCGCAATGAAAAATGTACAACACGCAAAGATCGCCATTTTATTTTCTTATTGTTGTTGTCATTCCTGCTCTTCAGTGCTCAGCGCACCATGGTCGTTTCGCTTGGACATCCGCAAATATCGTAAGTTGACACTTCTTGGAGTGTATTTGTTATTTTTTTTATCATATTGCTTAAAATCGTATATTTATGCAACAAAACAACAGTTGTACACGGTTTCTTTGTGATCATAATTATAAAGTAAAGTTAAACCCGCCAAAGTGCAACCCTTGGAGAAGATGTCAGTTTGAACATTTTAAAATAAACCATTGTTGAAACTGTATGAAACAATATCAATTTAATAAGAAACACAGAACAATGCATTATTATTAGGAAGCAGCAATAATTTATCTTCATTAAATTACAAAACACACTGTAATTAAATATTTTTTAACGAAGATTTCAAAAAAATCGCTTAAAACTGTCAACATTGCACCAGCTATATTTGACGAAACTTTGTGTCATTCATTTTGCTGTCATATTTCGTATTGAAATATTTCAGCCAAAACAGGCACGAAATTTGGCGGTTACTGTCTATTCAAAAATCGGATCTTGTTTTTTTTGTTTTGGATTACAAGCACGCCAACAATCCAATTTAAAGCCAAATCACCTGCCGTTTCTGGCTTCCGTGACTTAGATTTGCTGCAAAATATCTAATACTTTCATAAAAATTCCGCTTCAATCTACGGTGGTCGCAGAGTTTATTAAGAACAGATCATAGAAAATCTATCCATTTTATGTATAAGCTTAAACATCCTTTTTTTTCGGGAAAAAGTTTTCACCCGAGTTACGCGATTCGAAATAGGCGGATTTGAAGATTTTCCAGTTCGTGAAACTCGAATATTTTTTGCATTTTAATCGCAGAAACGATTGTATTCCATCATTTGATACTACTAAATCGCGTTTGATAGATTTTAACCTGATTAAATAGGCCTATTATAAAAAATTAATAGTCAGAATGAAGGCGGTCAGATGACTGAGGCTATCTTCCCAGGTCAGGACTGGGGATCAAAACCCACACGGACCGTTCCCCCATAGTGAGGACTTACTATCCAACTACTAATCTATTATTTGGCATGACCGAATAGGTCTTTACGCCAAGAAACATGAAGAACTATTGCCACCAGCACCGCTACTTAATTTAGGCGAACTATTTTTGTTCCATATCTTGCGACAGGGGCTGTATTTCAGTTCTCAATTCAATGAGTCCATGTTTACTTATGTCCAGACTTTGTTCATGCAAACAGGCAAATAGGTGTTCACCTTTTATCCCTGTAAAGGAAATTTCGGAGCATGTGTCTGCAAAGGATATTATGTGCATTCATAAGATCAGTAGGATAAACCCATCCGTTTTTCAAATAACAGCAATTTGTTCGAATAATGAACAGGAGAATTTCCCTTGTTTTCCGCATACAACACATGAAATTCTCTGAGCATATGAGATGTAAATATTCAAGGTGAAATTTTAAAACGAAAACTTTACAGAAACATGAATATTATAGCATTTGTGATAACATATTAGTTCCCAGTGATACAATCAAACCCTTGTCGAAAATAACTATTTGCCGCACGATCTAAACCCTTCGTATGGAATGGTTAAAATATGATTAATTTTGATATACGGTGGTATTACATTGCAAATATATTGTTGCCTGATATACAGCTTGCTTCTCTCTCATTGAACACTTGGAACCCGGTTGCCGTTGTATATACCGATACGTAAATTAACATTTATTTATTCTCTCATTTGTTATTAGTTGCATTCGTTTCGTCACGTGTAGTTTGTTTTTCTTTTTGTCCATCAAGAACGGAAAACGTAAAATGGTGTTATTATTATATGAATCGGGACGACCTACCGAGTAAGATATACTCTCACGCGAGCTTCGGAAACGTGTGCTTCGTTCCCTTCTCCCGTTATTCTTGTTAATCGAAAGGTAATGCGCCTATAGCGCGCCGATTGGTTTATGCGTTTGTCGACGTTTGCATTATATAGCTTCTTTCCTCAAAGAGATTTATCTTACAAAGCTCTTTCGTTTAGAGTTGCCCGCACTAGCAAGTGGTGTAAAGAGGTGTTTTTTTTTTATTTCCATTTTCTTCTGCCAAAAAAATATGTCTACCTCTTCATGTACCAAATCTACAGCCCTAGGGCGTCGACTCCAGTTTCACTATAGTTATGGGTTTTACTTTGTCGCTTCACAACATTAATTTGGGACTTGCTTGTATACTTTCTCTGCTATCGAATTTTTTTACTTCCTCATCCTTCATTCGCTAAAAGTCAGTCCGCAGAAGAGCGATGAAATGTTGTACTTACACGATAATTTCTTACACTTGACATCCACCGCGGATGTGTCTTTGAAAGCATTGCGAGACTTAAACGTTTGCTCATTGGTTTTTACTTTACGCATGATACGGTTACGGTTCGGTCACGTTAGTATAGAATTTTATTTCATTCAAATCCTCCGACAGTTCTAGCACTATCCCGAAAATTCATAAATTACGAACGGATTTCGCATAACAAACTTTAGAGTCTCGATCCACTTCCAAACACACTGCCGTGTGTAGATATCGAGCTACAATTTACCCTTTTCGGGGGATGTGAAAAAGATGACTGATTTCAACTGAATTGTATCGAGTCAGCAGATGCAAATGGAACCACAATAAAAAAAAATAATAAAAACAACTATGCAGGTGCAGCAACAAGATACTATTTCAGCTTCACACGTGCGCGCTAGTGAAATCTAACTAAAAGTTACAAAATTTGGGTATACTACTTTCTGTCACCTTACTCCTTTCATTACCTACCCTTTTCTACTGCTTTTGTAGAAATTGTACGGATTCCTATGCACAATGAAGTTATCTTTTGCGTTTGTTAAATCTAAGAGAAAATATGTTGAACATGTAAAGAAAACTAAAAGAGGAAAAACAAATTTCCAAATTAAAAAAATATATATACCTTCTTCAGGATTCCCTATTGCAGCTTTGAAAGTGCATTGTGTTTGCCTTAGTTGGTTTATGAGCCCTTCGTACCTCTTTGTTTCGACTACCGTCGCATAACCAGATGTTGTGGCATGAACTGTCCAAAGCCATTTTTGGATGTGTGTGTGCCAAGTGATTCAATTAATTTGATTTTTAAATGCACGATTATATTGTATCCACCCTAAAGGTAGGACACAAGAAACAGATATGACTTCATATTTTGTGGTATTACAAGCACAACAGCGTTTGACATTCCGTGTTTCTTGACATGCCGCATTAGGATAGTTACTCCTGTGTATTGAAGAGCGGTTCGGTTGAGATTTTGGTGCCAGATCTGTCCTGTGAGAGACTAGGCCGCAACCATCTACCGACTCAGTTCATTACGAAGTTACAAAGTCAAAAAAATAATAAGCTATTACAACAGCAGGGTTGTAAGTGTCGCCAGATGTCAAAATAAAATGCCGATCTTGTACTCAAAATTTCCGAATTATTTCCACTCAACTAATCAATCCGAAGTCATGCAACGGTGCCTAAACCTGTGGGCCGTGGCGAGACACAATTGCACATGTATAAAGATGCGTCCTCCCGTCGTACCATGCGTCGTACGGTTCACACATCTAAGTTGTCGTCAACGTTACACTACACGCGGTACTACTACTCCAACTTCCATCTTCCTACATATGGGGGGTCCTCCTTCCTCTGCACACTACGACGGTCGTCCACCCGGTCGCTGTTAAAACCGTGCCCTTACGTAGACAGCACTGGCGTCGTGCGAACCATAGCCAAGACGTTTGGCGTGTTTGTACACCTCGTTCGAGGCAGCCGTAATGGGCAACGATTGCTCCAGACCGTCCGCCAGGCTTAACGCGAGCTTGAGGTCTTTCTGCATGTGCTTCAACGCTTGATGAGTCGGAAATTCGCCCTTGATAATTGCTATATTGACCGAAAGGTAAACACATTCATTGATGAAAGGACAAACCGAAAACTAAACAAACTAAGAAAGCTCCTTACTTACCATTTCCCTTCTGCAACATCATTTCTGAGGACATGCTAGTTAATTCTAGCACCTCCAGGACGTCCTTTTGCTGCAGTCCAGCACGATCCGCTACAAAAACACAATACAAGTTACTGATTTGCAATTCTTTTGGATTTGTAGCGCATCTTACTAACCTAGCGCCATAGCTTCTGCCACACCGGCAAGCGTAATACCATGAATCATCTGCAGAATCAGATTCATCTTTGTAGCATTGCCAACATCACCCAGGTAGAAGGAATTGCGGGAAATTGCTTCGAAGCAACTTTGACATTCCTCGAACAAGAATCGGTCTCCGCTCGCTAAAATGATTAGCGTTCCTTCTTCCGCTTGGTTCTTCGAGCCTTGTATCTGGAAAATAAAAAGAGATTTTGTTGGTAATACACAATAAAAAAAACTACTCCAATCTCCGTCCATTCCCAACAGGCGGCGACTTACTTGTGCTTCCAAATAACGGCCGCCTTTGGAGGCGATTGCTTCATTGATGTCGTTTGAAGTTTCCGGATCGACACCAGTCATCTCAACGTAACCCTTACCGGTCAGATTTGCCGACATTACGCCACAGTTACCAAACACCATCTGGAAAAGCAGCAACATCATAGCGTGAAGCATGATAATCTTAACTCTTACCACCGCCCCAACGTTGTGTTACTTACATCCTTCGCAACCTGCGGATCGGACACGCAGGAATATGTAACATCAGTCATTTCCACCACATCCGACGGGGTGTCCGCAACCTCCGCACCGACCTCCTGGAACTTGCGGCATTTGTTGGCGCTACGGTTCCAAACCACAACCGAGTGGCCAGATTTGATAAGATTTTTCACAATTCCACACCCCATAACGCCCAGCCCAAGGAAACCGAACTTCAGCTGAGATGCTTTGATGTTGCGCGATTGTACCGCATTCGACACGCTGGACATGTCGATCTCGGGAGTCGCGGGCCGAGTGACAGTGACCGGGCGGTTCAGCAGATGCGTCACCGGCGCGTTGCGTCTAACCGGACTAGCGTAGCTAACGATATCCAGGGAAGCCAATTCCCCGGAATCATTCAACAGTTTCTTCTTGCGTTTGGGCGATGGCGCGCTGGTCACACTATCGTCCAGCGAGGCTTTCGCTTTGTTGCCAACCGAGCGCACCTTCGTCACAGAAGCCTATTCATCCGAAAAAGGGAGAAAAGCAATACGTATTAGTAAAGATGCGGCTTACTACGTTTGCAATTGGGATACACCAAAGCTACGCTACGGGAATCTATAGCAACCAATATGTATAATGATGGGTTTGGGGCCAAACATCAGCAATGAAATGTAAGAATCGATCACACACCACCTTATCCACGTTCAACTTGATTGGCAACGAGGCACGTACTTTCTTCTTCGCTGACTTCTTTACCACCGGCGTCTTGGCGGCATCGTCCACCGATTCCAGGATGGCGGGGGTCGACGTGTTGTTAACTGAGACACCATCCTCGGCTCCACTTTCCTCTGTACCGCTGGCAACACCTTCACGGAGTCTATTGAACTCTTCATCCGGATCCGGACGGTTAGCGGCTTCGTTTTCTCCCACAAACAAGGGCTGAAATTTCTGTTAAGAAGTAGTACAATTAAAACATATTGCCCACGTCGTATAACTATTATTGAAATACTGCAGTGCAGGGGGTGCAAATGATTACCTCCGGGTTTACGCGGAATTCCTCTATCTGTTTCAAAGCCTCTTTGAACTGGGTAGTTTTGCAGGAGTTTAGCAGCGTTTCCTTAAACTCCACATACGGTTTGATTTGCGTCTCCTCGATCCATGCGCTGTAAATAAAGTATAGCAACGTTGATTATCAAACATGGATACAGAACGCTTTATTTGGGGTTTTTGCTGGTACTTACTAGTTGTTGGAACCAAAGAAGAAAATACACTTCACTGGATTATTCTTTTTGACCGCAATTTTCCGCAGTTCCGCCGGAGGTACCGAGATCCGGCCGGGCCAGGGCGAAAATCCCTTCATTTTGGCCCTACAGATAAGAGAGCACGAAATTAGAAGAGAAACATAACAACCCATTACCAACAATCATCACATGGATGCAGAAGAAAAACAACACTCCTTGTTTGAGGTTATGTTGCCTATTCTCCCGCTTCTTTCGTTGCGACATTAATGCAAGTGCAGAATCAGAACCATATTCACAGACACACACACACACACACACACGGTTTTACGATGCCGTCGAACACTCCGTCATCAAGCCCACGAAAACACGGGGCGGTCAAAACAGAGTTTTTCCACTGGTATGGAAATTTGGTGCCGTACGGCAGAACACTCACCAAACGAGATCGTTAACAGCGTAACCCGTGCTGTCGGACATTGTTGTTTGTTTAACGTCGCTCGCTGCTTGGAAACTACACCACCGCGCGCTTGCCGTTTGCTATGGGATCTATTCTGCCTTCGCCGTGCTTGCACTTGAAGGATTCCACCTCCGGGATTCGCTTTTTTTCGGGCTGACTCTTCACTGGACGACCCGTAACACACTCCTCTTCGACGTATATGCTGGCTGCTGCTGCTGCTGCCCGCCCGTACGCACTTCCACACGCACACACTCAATCAATTAAGCCGTCCGATAAGCCGACGCCAAGCCGACGACGAAGATGATGGTGGTGGCGGCAGCGGGTGACCACGCTTAATGTGACAATTATGCACACGTAGCACCAAAAGCACCAATGCTAGGGGAAGCGCCTACCGAGTTGCTTTTCCAGCGTGCCCCACGGGTATCGGATGAAAACTGCTTCGAATGTTTTTGTGAAGCGACCGCGCGTCACTTTCGTCACTATGGTGGTGCGTGTGTTTGCGCTTCCTTTTCGTACGCGCGCTCAATCTCTATCTCTTTCTTCTCGCTCTCGCGCTACAGACCTTTGCACGCACACATGGATATGTGAACTTACGGCAAACGCTAGAAGATGATTGCCACCGCAAAAATTCTCTTTGGCGGAATGCGTCTACGCGATCGTCACTTGCAAACAGTACACTTTCGGACACACGGTACACGTCGAAACAGTTTCCAGACTCGGAAATTTTCACACCGAAACCGCTTGTACAGATTTTTCTTTGGTCAAGTTTTTCACAGAAGTTTGTGCTCACTGGTGCAATCGGTGATAATAAAAATGGCGGTTGTTATGATTTTGATGCTTCCGAGGACTTGACACTGAAGTCGACATAGCCGGGACTATGCAATGGACACTTGATGAAACAGAATTGATGTAAATAATTTGTGGACAAAGAAAAAGAAATATTTTTACTTGTGATTCATAGAACTCAACAAAATTGTTCATATTTGAGAACTATATTCATTTTCAGAGTGGAAATTCCATGCTGGGTCGATACATTCGGGAGCCCAATGTCGACTTTATTTCCTTGAATTTGCATGAAAAGCAAGAGTGGTAAGACGAAATTGGACAAACAAACAAAAACGTTTGCTCATTCAATTTGGGGAAATAATAAAATTTTTCCGCTGCATCAAAACTGTTGATAATCTCGTGTAAATAAATGACCAAAATGTTGTACCAGGTCGACCGTTGTGCACCATGGTCGGTTTGACTTGACGTTTGAAATAAGACGTTTGGCGTTCGGTTTGAATTGGTTTGAATACACCGTTACGATTTTGTAATTTGTAACGCTTTTGATATGGTTTAACATTTATGTTAACACTGGAATCGGTTA
>KB663688.1:3076801-3088561 GCA_000349025.1 Anopheles minimus
AAGAAACGCCGAAACGAAAAGTTTATCCTGCCTATTACCGGTAACAATCTCGTGACGCTGCAAGATTTTAACTGGCTGAACGATGCGGCCATCAACTTCTTCGTGGAGCTGTTGCGTGAATGCAGCGAACTAAAGCGCGAACAGGGCCTACTAAAGGTCTACACGGTGAACACTTTCTTTTAACCTCAGCTGCTAAAATCGGTTAATCCGGTGTACGTCGCTGGACGCGTAAAGTGGACCTGCTAACGCACGATATGATCGTGGTGCCGGTACCCCAACACAGCCACTGGTGCATGTCCACAATTGATCGGCGACAGAAAACCATACACTACTACGATTCGATGGGTTCGCCGAACAATGCCGTACTGAACGCGCTGGAGTATATGTGCGTGGAGTCCATGGACAAGCGGAAGAAACCGTTCGACAAGATCGGACTGACTAAGCAAAACATGCGTGACTGTCCGCACCAGGAGAATAGATGTGATAGCTATAGCGTTACTTCCCCCGCAAATGATTGCACTAAACAAACAAATAAAATAAATATTGGTTAGAGTGTAGAATGTACACCTGCATTTTATGTTGCTCCGGTTGAATTCCTTTGTTTCCTGCACGGGACACTGTCCATGAAGAACAGGTGTTTAACTAATGATTTTGTGCAGCAATATACTTCCATGCCTACTTTTCGTTTCCATTCTGCATCGAACACCGGGAGATGCAAAGCGAACACTGTTTCTATGGGAACAACACGACCACGGTATAATAATCGGATTTTTACTTTCCACAGGGTTAAATAATCACCTAAACTTCACTTTTATTTCAATTTGTAGAGGATTGCTTACAAATTTCACAAATAAAAGAATAAAAATAAAGAAGTGTGTTGGTTCAAATTGCGTGAAAAAAGAGCAGGACCAAAACCAGTTGTGCTAATCTAGCCGAAAACGGAACCAATCGTACCGCTTTTAGCTACGGCCGGAACCAGCCGAGTAGAACGGCTCGGACAACGCTTAAAGTATCATCGAATTGTTAGTTGAGTATCCTCCATTACCTTCAATTATTTGTTTTAAAATTCGCAATCGAAATACTTGATTTTTTTTTTGTTATTGTATGACGGCCAGGCCGTATTAGACTTAGTTTACCACGTAGCAGGATAGTCAATCACTGCTACGGGGGAGCGGTCCGGATGGGATTTTGGTCCCGGTCTGTCGTGTGAGAGAGCAGCGCCGATACCACTACCCCACCGGTCCGCTCCGAAATACTTGAAATTGTTGTATTAAATTTTTTGCAGAGAGAATTAAAATAACGTCACTGCCATTAGTATGACCAATGTTGGCATTTTTTTAATGTAACCAGATAAAACATATGTTAATACCTTAGAACAGTTATTCCGTATGTTAGATACAGATCGGATGTACGTCCTGTATGATGATGATGATGATGATCCACCTGAGATCCCCACAATGGCTTGAGATGTTCGATGTATTTTACGATATTTTAGGAATTGCTACCGTTGCTTCCACCGTTGTTGTTCAAACAAGCAGGACTGGTACTCTAAAGCACAGTACAAAGTGTATGAGCTAAGTTACTGCTAACCTAAAGTGGAAACACATTGAATTCTTTTTTCTCTACGCTTCCTCACCTAATCGGCAAGAGAACAAGAAACGCTGAAATTGTTACCACTATTAGCTAAATAATGAACACGTTCTACCCGCAGGCATTCGACCCGTATTGGAGAGAAAAAATAACGAAGAAAAATTGTCACCAACTTTAGAGAAAGCAATTGCATGGGGATTGTACACTTTCATACACCATACGTTTTCTTCATAGTGTGTCATTTAGTTTTTGGTTCATTTCCGGTGGAATTCAAGCGCTACAAGCGCTGCCCAATCATTTTGTGAACGGAAGCAGTCAAAAAAGGAAAGAAAGCTCAACCGAACACACTAAAGGTGAACTAGTGAAAGCGTGATAATGCAAGGCAGGGGAGAAGTAAAAAGAGGTTTGGGCAAAAGTAGAGACTGAGAGCAGAAAAAGCAAACAAACAATTCAATAACAAAAAAAAACAGGATTTAGGAGAAAGGTACCTCCGTAAGGAGAGAATAAGAAAATACATTCCATTCCGACCGGAAGCTGCGAACTATGCATTGGCAAGAAACGCTACCGAGCTGGAAACATTTTCATGCAATGTTTTGTCCTACCGACAGCAAAAAAAAGGGAGCAAGTGTCCATAGCAGGGTGGTAAAATAGTGGCTGAGAAAGTTTTGCACCTGATGGCAAATGTTAGCGTCAGTTTTGGCGATAGCTGGCCGTTGAGGTAGAGTCTATCGTCAAGCAAACACCCAAACCCATCGGTCCCAGCGAGGTTTGGTCGTGAAGGACAGAAACATCAGGTTAAAAACAGTCACTAGCATTCCGTAGGTCTTACCGTGCAACGGTACCATAATTTTGAAGGTTGAGATTTTTCTTGCAATGTGTGTGAGCGTATTCTCCGCATGGAGGAACAACCTCAAATCCCCTTTCACCGTCAAAGGCTGGCAGGCAGTGGTGACTGAAAACATGTCACCGATGGTTGGGAGTTTTGTGTTACGGTTGTTTTTTTCTTTTTCACCTCAACCCGCGAACATCCAGCACTGATGAAGGTTGCGAAATGAGACGAGGTTTTAGGTGAGGTAGAAAACTTCAGGATCATGTTTTTTTGCAGCTTGCCAGCGTTAGGATCTACTCGCTTTACAGGAAGCATATATACCCTTGAAAGACACAGCAGCCAGCAGTGGCAGAGTGCACACCAAACCCGTGCCAACAACCGTTTACCGATTTCGCTTTGATGTTATTAATTATGAGCGGAATTCTGTAGATTTTTGTTAGAGAATATCTTTTCTCTGTGGCACAAGCATTCACCCACCCACTCCCACTTCATCCCATTTCCACGTGGGGGAGCACGAATGCTTCTGGCACTGGCAGGGACGGATGGCGAAACATTTAGACGCAACTTTCTTGCCATCTTCTCCGAAAGAGGTGGCCCTACCAAGAGGGTGCCGAAGGATGCGAGCGGATTTGGAACAGAAAATTTGGACTTTTCGCTCGCTTCTGCATCCCAGCGGTGGTGAACTGCCAAATGAAGTACCGATGGAAGGGAAAGGGAAAGAGGCCAACGAAATAAAAGCGCAACGGATTCCACTTTCCGTTGCCGTTTCATCGTTCGGGCGCTTTCTCTCGTTGCGTCTGGTCGGAAATCGTTTGCAGTATTTCCGTTTAGCTGCCACGAAACAACACAGAAAAAAAGTATCTAGAAAAGAAACTCCCGGATAGGCAATAAAAACGCGGGCACAGTTTTATTCGGAGATTTCGGGCAAAGTATTTATGATTTTTGAGAAATTTATAAACCCACTTTTATTTGATTTAACATCGAACATTGTTTTATGCGAGTTTGATAGACGCCTTGCGGGTGTTTTCTGCCGTCTGCCGGTGCTTCGTCAGTCCGCGTGGAGTAAAGATGAACTTTGTTCCGTGCGATCCTGTGGCCGGGTTGTACTGGGTGGATGTGGAGTGGGAAGTTCATAAGACCACGGAGGAAAAGCATAAAACAAGAACACAAAGTAAAACAAGAGAACTTCAAAACCTTTTCCATGCGGAAAATGGGAAATAGTGGAAAACTCAACACAAGAAAAAACAAATGCTCAGATGTTACACAGCAATGTTCAGCAGCTAATCTTATGTAAAGAGCTGACGGATAGACGATTACATAGGTTCACGCTCAATTACAGGTTTGTAAAGAAATGATTGCTGAATTTACCATTGATGGTATTTTTTTTATAGCTGATTTCATTCGCTGCTTTACCAAATTCGATTATTCGATCCGATTATTGATGGTTTAAGGCTCAGATAGACACTTAGCGAGTAAAAGTGTTAATGTCCCAAACACAACCATAAGATGTAAAAATAATATAATGTTCGGACCTGGTGGTTAAAACTCGATGATTTTAATGATGATAAATCCCACCACTTACGCTTTACGCTTTACGCCAACATAGGTTTGAGAAGTTGAGAATTATCATAAATATAGTAAAAATGAAAAAAAAAATCTAGGTAAATCTAGCCAACGTGATGGCATCGCCCGAGTCATTCGCGCTTCTATGATGACCAGCAACATTCTTCTGAGGAAGACGAATCTCATTTCATCACAAATGCAATCACAAAAAAAATGTGTCTACCACTTGGGTTTACAACACTTATCCGCGCCTGGCTCAACTAGTTAATTGAAGTTTTGCTTCTCGTCTCGACTCAATTGCGTCATTCTCTGGCTGATGGGGTCGATAGTGTTCCTACGCGTTGGATCTTCCAGTTTGCGCTCCCGCAAGGAAGTGATCTTCCGGTTTGCGCTCCCCCAAGGAAGTGATGTCTCGAACTAGGGGAACTCCGTCATGGATATCTGTTGTGATCGAGGGGAGATAGCTCCATCCGCTAAGCGATGTGATCGAGTTGTCTCCATCCGCATTCTCAGACATTGACTGTACTGAAAGGAAGCTTGGATGAACTTCTGTCCGATTCGGTAACTATCACAATGATATCCACGTAACGTGTGTATCAAGGTACCCTTTACCTCGCGCTCCAAGCAGCAATGATATCAGATACTCTGCCTGAATCCCAAATAGATATGTATTTTCCAATGTTTTGTGGAATATATAGATGCCAGTAAAGCTTGATATAACAAAGGTTTGAAACGATTCCGTTTCTTCCAATTTCAGTTGCCAAGTTTAGCCTAATTGATGTTACTGTGGCAACCATCAGGATAGTCATTTGAGGGAGAAAGCGTGTCCTAGTGGGTATGACGGGGTATGGCTTAGTAGATAGGAATTTAGTAGGATAGTAAGCAGAGTGGCGCTGCTTATTAGCACCAAAAGAGCCGTTTCCCACACTAGCCTTAGGTCTTGTTACTGAAAGAAAAGAAAGTTACGAAAAGAAAAGAAGCTATGAAAATTAGGAATTATTTCTGAACACCACTAATTAAACATTTGTACTACAAATGGCGAAGCATTGGAAATATATTTTACTCCAAACTAATTGGGAGACTTAAGCGAAAATCTACGTTTAGGTTTATGAAAGCCATCCGACAGCATCGTTATCGTGATAAAAATCTGTAAGAAATTGTCAAACATTGCAGTTAAACCTCATTTGCCGTGATATTGTAATTATTATTTATATAACTGCAACTGATACATTACGGGCATAAAATATATGAAAATCCTTCTAGTAAATAACTACAAATACAAATTGAAACGTGAAGTCCCAGGAAAACTGCAGACAATTTTATAACTGCTAGAAAAGCCAATTCCTGGATTGCCGTGTTCAAGTAGATAGTGGTAAAATACTTCAAGGTTTGGTATACGACAAGCATAGGATGTTTTGTGAAAAAGCAACTATTAAAATGTTTGTAGAAATACGAGTACAATTTTTCTCTTGCTGATTCCGCTGCAACAAAGAAAATAAAGCATGTTCAAAAAATGTCGTTTTGCTAAAGAAAATTGACTTAGATCATATGCAAAATTTGTAGTAAGATGCTGAAAGCTCAACAAAAAGGGAAAAAAATCGGAAAAATTTATTCGCTACCAAGTTTTCGGGAAGCAGTTAGACTCCGAGAGGAATTCTGGCAACTGATTCTGAATTGGTTTCAAAGCTAAATATTGTATAAGGAAACGAGTTGCCTACCGCAGGACATGCTAAGGAACATGATCGGTCACTTAGTGATGCGTGCTTAGATGAGGTCAGGGACACTAGAACACTCTCTCTCTCTTTCTCTCTCTCTCTCTCTCTCTCTCTCTCTCTCTTACTTCTTGCCTAACCACAGCCTAGCACAGAGGCTGAAATTGTAACGTGTTTATAACCTTTACCTTATAGTTGTATTTTAATAAATAAGTGCTTTCACCGGTACAACACAAAATGTACTAAATGTATTTCCGCTTCGGCAATCGGGAGGATGTAAACGCATTTTCCGATGCGACGGTTTATTCTTTAACCGATATCATCCATGTGGACATTCTTTTGCACGCATGACCGTGAAGAATGTGGAAAGAGCATAGCACTTCCATCATACTTTTTTTGTCTAGTACTTCGAACGCAGTTCATTCATGCAAACTGAAAGTTGTTTTTTCCTCCCTTTTGTTCATTAAGTAAAAGAATTTATACCACGGAAAGATTGGAAAGTATTCTTCAGCGGTTGACATTTTATGGACTTGCATGCTCCCCATACACCTGACATTCGGTGTCGGTAGTATCTCAACTCAATCACATTGAGGATAACATTGTTTCGCACTTTTCCTGCATGGCATTTCAAGGTTGTACGCCTCGTTTCAGCCTGATGCTCAAGGATTGAACATGGTTTGGGGTGGAAAATTCTCTGCGTCCGTAAGAAAAAGTTCTCGTGCGTTTTAGGATGCCTGGAAAGAAAATTGACCGATAATACGGCAGCTTGGAATGCTGCTTTAGCGCATAAAGGATCGTTTCCATCCAATTACCTCACCGTTTTGATAGTAAACTGTCTTTTCGTTTCCTACAAAAAAAAAAACTGCAAATAAAAAAACCCCATTGTGGCATCGGAATTTTGTCATTTGTCATTGATACTGGCGAAAGTTT
Organism: Anopheles minimus; assembly: GCA_000349025.1. Taxonomy (NCBI): domain Eukaryota; kingdom Metazoa; phylum Arthropoda; class Insecta; order Diptera; family Culicidae; genus Anopheles; species Anopheles minimus. Next base: position 3,083,426 of record KB663688.1, read on the forward strand.
TGAGTAGGGTCTATTGCTAGCTATTGAGACTAAACGACTAACCGAGCGGGAGAAGTACATGGTGCGGCACGTGGCAAAGGGTTAGACGATGCTTTCCAGCGGATGATAGTGTATATTTATGAATTAACGTTCTGATGCTCGGTCTACAAATTGCTGCCAATTTTGCTGCCACCCGAAAATCGTTTATCTTCAAACCTTTTCTTACCGGCCTGTTGGGTGGAAAGGAATGGAGCACTGTGGAATAAGAGCGACGGAAATGGGCTCGTGTTGCGTTGAACTTGTGTGCGGATGTACGTTTGGCGTTCTGCTACTTAAAACAGAGTGTAAAGGAAAAACAGAACGAAGCGGAAGCAATAAAAGTAAGGAGATGGGTTATTTCACAATTTTGATTAATGGTTTTGTGACTTTTCTTGTCCATTCAAAAGGGAACTGCGTATCCACTGGATTGTAAGAATATAATCTCACTAAACAAATCCCGTATTTCGTACCATGAGTCTGACGCAAGCGATTGTTTCTAAATACAATGGGGTTTATGGAGATGGGGATGAATTTTAAGCAGATAAGCAGTCGTTCGGATAAGGTTGGGTATCATTTTAATGCGTTGAATGATAATCTTAAGTGCGAAGTTTGATTGATTTTATGAAGAATTTAATAGCGAGCAATTTTACGTGTCGTTGAATAAAAAAAGTTTTTTAACTTAATAATAGTTTCACATTGTACTTTGAAGCGACACTACAATCTTTGATGAATTTGATCTATTTTATTCTATCATGACATAAGACAGTAACCGTTGGGGCGGCCCGGTGGTGTTGTGGCATTGGCGCTGCTCTCTCACACGACAGACCGGAACCAAAATCTCATCCGGACCGCTCCCCCGTAGCTGTGATTGACTATCCTGCTACGTGGTAAACTAAGTCTAATACGGCCAGGCCGTCATACAATAACAAAAAAAAAAGACAGTAACCGTTTACATTGTACAAATCTGTTTTTTTTTCATAGTCATTTTTCATAGTTCACTACATAGTATGTATAACTAGTTAACTATAATTTTAAATTATATTTTTGTAAAATTACATCTTTCCAGCTTTGGCTTTAAACAGAATGAAGCGAGCGAGATAACAAACACATGCAATAGGTTATCATTTCTTAATATGTTTTTTGTGATGTTTTTTATCTCCGAAAGTGATGTTATTTTTGCGTGATTTAACACAGGAAAAACAGACAACCGTTGTTCAACTCTTTTTCTAAATCTCCTAATGATTTAGCTTCGGAAAGTTAGGTAAGATTTCCTGACTATTATTTAACCGAAACACGATAGTCTACTCTACATATCGAAAGGCGATCCTGATGGGGAGGTTAAGTAAAGAACTTTTCGTATGATTGAGCCTATTTGAATAGGGTTAAGATAGGTTAGGAAAGAAGTGAATGTAGCTCTTCGTTGGAAATGATCCATACTAATCCTGGTTAATTTTGTTACAAATTGTTGCAAAATTTCAACTATATGTGTTGTTAGATCATGAAAATAGTTTAATAAACTCTACACATTTTTTTAAGAGTTAGAACTTGGGATCAGTCGAGTACACCCGGGATAAGGTTTGGAGAAGGACATTTCTTTCAATCAAAATGAATTGTGTTCTAGATAAGATACTTAGATACATAGGATTTAAATTATAACCAATGCTGTCTCGAGATGCTTCATAATATAAAAACGTCAGAACATGAGATAATAAGACATTTCTAAATATAATCTGAATTTCCAAACATACTCAAAATTTATGTAAATATCAAATGTCAAAATTCGGTACAAAAACACATTTTAAGTAATTGGCTCTTTACTCCAATAAGTTTTCCGACAATTGGGTTTAGACGATATAAAACACATAGTCTTACGTAATAATTGGCTTTCAAACTACTACTAACAAGCTTAATGAAGAACATTTGTGATGTTTTCAATGCCGTGGAAATCTGTAAGCATTCATAATTGATTTTTATATTAAAATTACAAAAAAACATCAACACGTAAATGAGTATGGCTGCATACAAACGAAAGCATAAAAATGTGTTGCTCATCAAAGCATTTCTCGCAACGGGTTTTGAGTCGATTCATAAATTATTTATAAAATAAAGCTAGTACGAACTCGAGTATCACTTTACCCATCAGTGAATTGAATAGTGATTTCCTTGCACAGAACAGAGTGCCATTTTTACGATAACGATAATAGCAATGCGTGAGCTAACAACATGGAACATAAAAAGGAATTCAAATATGATTGAATGTTATGCCATTACGGATCAGGTGTTGAGGGGTCTGACAGTGTCAATGGTAGCGAACATGATCCATTGAGGGGAGTTAAAACAGTAGGGCAAACTGGATGCGTGTGTGAATATGTTAGAATTAATGAGCATGGCTTTTAATTTATTCCCCCTTCCGGATCCTCTGTATGAATGGAATGGCTTTTTTTCTGTTTTCGATTCTATCTCATCTAGATGCAGCCTTGAATCGTTATTGAAATACAAAAAAAAAGTTACGATACGTCGTCGTACATGACGGGAAAAGGGGAAATCACCAATAAAATGCAAACTGTCAACAAATCAAATCATAAGTGCAAAAAACGATTGAATGTCCAACAATTGGCGTAAAACAATTGATGAATGATTTTTTACTTCATAAAGTGCAAAAAATATGAGTTAATTACAACGTAAAAATGATATTGGCATGTGGTATGTTTTCTACGAAATGAATTTAATTTACATTCGAATGGGAGTCAAATTTCGTTAGCGGTAGTGTGTTTTTTTCTTTTCAAATCGTTTGATGTGAAAATGTACGTTTTTTAACGGTCTGACAGTATTAGACATAATGTGATGATTTAATTACACCAGATGTGATGAGTTAATCGTGCCAGAAAATATGTTTAATAAACGTTGTATAACACATTGAAACACTGCAAAATCAATTATATTAATTAAACATGCTGCTATGAACCGGATTGGATGGTATACTATTTTTTAATAAATAGCAACTTTTAGTGCAATAAATTATTTTTTTAAAGTTAAAAGAAAATAGAACGACAGCTAAGTACTCCCGGGAGAAGGTTCCTTCTTACAATTTCAAATTGTTTCTCAACTATTGAGAATTGTTTTCTGGATTAATTTTATCTTTCTAATTAAAAGCAATGCAGACTTCAGGAATACAATATTTGCACAATTGCAGTGTGATAAATGTTATTGTTTATGGATAGGAACACCTCTTTCACTGTAATAAAGCTAGCAAAATCAGATAATTTAACCGTGCTTGATGTCAATTATTATTGCCTCACTGCACTTGTTATTCATTCATCGTAATTCATCGTAATTCGGATTAAACATTTACAGCAAGCAAACATTAGTGGAATCACCCTGAATCTGTTATAAGATCTGCTGTCTGTATCGAGTACGATTGGCAACGGATAAATTTTGATTGCTGATTTCATGTTTTCTTTGTATAATAAATATGGATTGAAAGTTAAGTAAACTACTTACGAAATTGAAAATCGTGGAATCACTGAAATAATACCATTGGAATGGAAAATTGAATCAAAATATTTGAGATCGATATGAATAGTACCCAATTTATGTTTAGGTGTGTATGGCCAATGTTTTAAATAGAGCAAATCAGTTTCAGCGAATAGCAATAAAATATTTACCTTTGAATCATAGACAGCTAACTACTTTTTTTCTATTATTCAATTTGATGGAAAGCATATATTAAAAAAAAACAAATAAACATGGATCGGAAAAATTTGGTCGAAATTACTACTGAATGTGTTGTTTGTTACTAATGTTGTACATTACTAATGAAATGTTTGTTTTTTGTTTTCACCTACATTGCTCTTTCTACTGCATTAGTGGGGAGGTTTCAAATAGAGAATCATTGTGATTATACTCGCCTTTTATCCATTCGGGATTCATCTCTGAGTATAGTGCAAATTTTCCATTACTTACCACTTCAGTAGTCGTCACGAGTGGGGAATGGAATTAACACTTTGCAAGACGATGAAAAATCATTCCGTTCCTCGCTATCCCGATTGCTAAAGTAAGCCAACCTGACCACCACCCCCAACCACTTCGCTTGGTGGAAAGATGATTCAATTAAAATTAAAACAATTACTACCATTTATCCTCCTCTTGCCGATGCAAAGCAGAAAATCGAGCGTTGTGCTCATAAGACGACGCTGCTGAGCGTTGTGTGACGGTCGAGCGCGTTCATGCGGCACCATCTGATAGTGTACCAGGTCCGGTCCATCGAGACAGTATCTTCATCTTGCATCGTGTGATATCCATCCATCAGTCGGCATAACAGCAGCCTGTCGGTCAGAGCTATGCGCTACTCAATGAAGATCTCCTATCCTCCGAGCATCGTGTCCCCTTTGTGAATGAGTTTCCCAGGATCCCCACGGGAGTCTTTGATTAGCCGTAAGAATATTAGCATGAAGAGAAAGCTGGGGAGAAATTGTTGGAAGAGGGAACGGGAGTGCAGTGGCTGCTTTCCGATACTTCGCCGTCCTGTGTAAAAGTGTAAGGGAAGTTTAATCAGCTTCGGGGATGATTTATTGAGGTAATTACGTGCCTTAGATTAACAAGGAGCTGTTTATTATTGGCGTCCGTAGCTCCACTGCACAGTCTCTTCCAGGAGAAGTGGATTGTATTGTGTTTTTTTCCTCTTCTATTCAATAGTACGGATATCACTATCAAAGAGCTGTCCCGGGAGATTAAGGACCAAAACATTTCAAACGGTCGCACGGCCATGTTCAGCAGCAGCAGCTTGCTTTTTATTTGCATTTTGTCGAAGCTAATCTCACCGTCGCTTAAATCGATAGGATTTTCTGGCCCGGTGACATCGGTGGCATTAGTTATGTTCGAGTTAAGCATTTATCAATCGCTGCTGTTACCTGGCACCGTGATAACTGAGGTATTAGCCATTGAGATAATGCGTAAATCGGTGATGAGCGGCAATTCCGATGGATGGTGTGGAATTAATTTTAATGCTTTAATACAGCATGTCGATGGGCTGATCATACTGATGAAATAAAATAAACGAAAAGGATTGTGCGATTTTTGGAAAATTTAATGAGTTATGAAATGCTGAGGAATAAACTT
>KB663688.1:3094070-3135572 GCA_000349025.1 Anopheles minimus
GGACATTAGGATAATGTATGGATATTTATGGTATATTGAAGATCTCTATGAGTTGCACGATGACCTCCTTACAGTGCGATGGCAAAACAGACCGATCAAACGAATGATCAATGCGTGGTATGAGAAGTAAATTGAAACATTTGCTTGTTTTTAAAAAATTAATAAGTTTTTAAATACAAAAATTAGAAAATATAGAACTAAATAAGTTAATCAGACCAAAATCAAAATATAATTATAAAACAATAGAAACAATATAAAAGAGTGATATTATATTGATTGCTTTTCCCATTATCTTAAGCTGTGCTCACATAAAATAAAACAAAAAAACAAAAGAGAAAACATATTTTTCACCGTTGCCAATGCAAGCCATTCAACGCTTTATATGTTTTCCATCAGCTACCGATAAGACTTTTTTTCCACAAACTATCACCAACGCAAAAACACGTATTGGTATCAGAGCAAGAAAGAAACAAAAAAAAATGCAAACCGTTTATAACAGCTTTAACCTTGCGCTTTGGTTTTCACAACTCTTGGTTAGGATCCCGTGTTTGTCTCGACCAGGCCATCCCAGCCCGGCGGCTCAACATCGCATCATAAAACCGGAAAATAAGTAACCGAGGTCGTTTTTCTCACGGCGGTGGAATTATTTTGCTCCACACCAAAGCGTGGGGATAGGAAGGGAGGGAAGGAGGGGAGGGTGAGTTTGAGGTTTATTTTATTTCGCCTTTTTATTCCCTTCGTTTGTCTGCACCCCTGTGCACCAATGTGCTTGCTCTATCCCATCGACAACGCACCTCGGGAGAACGAATTGAATCCAAAGTTTTATTTTCTTGCTCCCAACAGCGAGGCACGGTGAGTGAAGAACTGATGCTTGGGTCGGAACTTGTTTACGAAGCAACATTTATTCGATCCTTTTGCTTGGACGTGCTCTTTCACTCTCACTGGCAAGGTTTTAGAGTAATTCCAAAGAAAGCACTGCTCCGTCGCTGTTTTTGAGGCAGAGCACACCCGGCAAAAGCAAGACAGAGCACCGCTGACAAGGGAAGCGTTGGAAAAGCGAAGAAAAACATATTCCCGGCCGGAAAACGGAAACACAGCCAAATGGCAAGTACTGCCCGTCCTCGCTCCTTGCTTCGGATTCGGTACAGCTTATAACCGGCAAGTAACAACCTTACGCCCGTTACCGTTTATCGACGACTGTTTGGGCAATGATGCTAATCCATACGGTAAACATCGAACCAGATTGTGTTGAAATATGAACAGAAATAAAGTTCCACTCCATATGCTACGGTCGTACGGTAATGTGTTCGGGGGTTGGGCGGACTGGAGCCCATGGAATGGTGGTGGGAGAAACAACAAGCACCGACTGGGAAAGGTTGGCCGGCGGGGAGCACGGTACAGATGTCGACAATACGGGCAATCGATTTGTCACAAAAAGTCCTTACGCGACCGTATTTGCCCTGGCGCCCGTGCGACAAGTGCTGATGTAGAAAGTCAACACTCAAGGAGTTCACTTCAAGGGCGGTGGAAAGCAAAACATCCCACTGGATCGAAGTTGTTTATGGCACTGGTGGCTGGAGTGGCGTACGATGCTGCCCGCGGAAGGAAGTTCGCGGTGGAGCGAGTGGATTATGATTGGTTCGCATGGATTGTCCGGCCGGTTGTGGTTTGCAGCGGTAAACGTGAATCAATTACCGTATTTTCTCATCCTATTGGTTCGATTTGGATGGCGATTCGTGTCCAGAAAATGTTCCCCCACAGCTCCAAACCTTGTTCGGCAGCAGTAGCAACCATTTCCATTGTGCGGTGAAAAGTTACTCAATTTAGGATTAGCGCTTTAGTTTGTGAGCTGGCAGTTTCAAGTGAGAGTCATCTATTCATTTCCCAATTTGTTCCCATTCGTTAGACGAAAAAATAAAACAGAAAAAACCTTGGAAGCACGAGCCACTTTTTCTAGACATTCTAGAGCCACACGATGGAAACATTTTCACTTCCATTCATTCCGCTCGGATTGGCAAAATCGTATTCGATAAAGTTAGCTGGGCTGGGGCAGGAAATTGGTCGGGTTTTTAATCCACCCCAGGATGCGGGATGCAGGAGCGGTGGTACATATTTGCGGGTGGTTGGGCAGCGTGCCGGAGGATTTGCAAAAGGATTTGCCGCTTGATTTGGTCGCACGTGGTGGATCGTTTTGGGAGCGTTGAAGCAAATCGGGAAAAATCTCCGCCCAAGCGAGGCCGTGGATTCCGGTTGATGGCCTAATTATCGTTAAATTAATAACCACCATCGAAAGGCTTAAAACGGCTGTTTATTTAGTTGTGCTAATAATTCCTACCCCTACCTCGAGGATTGTATGTGCGTGTGTGTGTGATAATGCTCACTAATGCCCGCACTCTTATGGCGTTGTCGTTGTTTGTGGATAATTTGTCGCCGAAATTTATGAGCTTCACCCGGTGTAGACGGAGTTGGAGGTATGGTGTTGGTATTTGGGGGGCGCTTTCCAAACTGCCGATCCAGAGCAGTGTGAATAGAATCGTTTCATTTACAGCAGTTCAAATGGTGTTGTGTTTATCAATAATTATTCTTATTGCAGGATTTGGTGAAAAGTATTTAATTTTAAATGTTATCAATAGACACGATTGATGCTTTACGAATGCAGCAGCTTTTCTGAAATAAGTGGTATTTAAAGTAGAACCTACGTGTACTACATGGACAAATGTAACGGCTTTTGGCGAATAACTGACATTCTTGGATAAGTTTCTGCTAACGCGTTTTCTGCAGAACTTAGTTTAGTATTTTAAGGACCCTAAGCGGAGCTAAATGGACTGGGGATCGATTCCCATTTGGAACGTTCCTCTGTACCCAGGACTGACTATCCTGTTGCGGGTTAATCCAAGTCACGGAAACCAGAAATGGCAGGCCCAGACCTCTCGAAATCGTAGTGCCATGGAAGAAGAAGAAGCGGAGCTAATGTTGGGTCGCTAAACAACAGAAAGACCTTTCACCTGGTGTTTGGTATTGTATTGTATTGGTGAGAGGCGAGTGGTGAGAGAAATGTGTGGTAGAGTTGGTGAAGACAATTGACAGTTACAGTTAGTCTTGTCTTAACAACCCAATAAAACGGACGTGGTCATACACTGCAGAAAAAAGCAGTTCAAATTAAAAAGTAAAAAATATATCACAACGTAGGGAACGAATCCGGTAACGAACACCTGGCTAAATCTAATCTAAAAAAGAGCGAGTAGGAGTGAACGGCGCAGGGAGTCCCATGTTCGGCTATCTTCAGGACCTTAAATGTAAATTTTAGGAATTTTGTCGTTTGTTCCACCACTCTAGTGAACACCTCTCATTGTGAGCTCGGGCTCCCTCCGAGATTGTGCTCAAGGCGTATTTACGAAATTACGCATCTTTAGTTCGAATAGTGTGATACTTTAAAATATATTATATCATTTTTCTTTTTTTTAATAAATTTCATAGTTAACGAGTTTATGTTACTTTGATCAAAGACAATTTTTTCTATTTTAGCAAACTAATTATTAACATTAAATAGAACTTTCCCATATGAATTGCATAATAAACTAGCAAATCTTCATTTTTTTATTCATGACGAACGCTTTTGCTTATCACATTATATTTCCACCCTTTTAATGTAGTAAGGTGGGAATCCGACATGAAGGTATAACTATCTGGCTTACCAGTCTTGGGCCAAAAATATATTGTGATGGTGTTATACAAGGTTCGTATTGTCCCTGCAAAAAGACGGTAAATGTTAAAAAAATGAACAGTGGTTGTAGCAACTTATTAACTTGTTTTACGCCATTTTCTCTTGTATGGTGCCAAAGCTCCAAAACAAATGTTTTTAAAAACGAATCAGTTTTGTTTCTTCGTATTTCATTTTGTCTAAGTACTTGTGATTTTAAACGAGAAAAGTGTAAGGATTCAGTCTACAATAAAGTTTTTAAGCATAGTTAGTAGGAAACCAGCATCCACAACAGTTTGAATAATGAAAATAATAACAACAATTTTAACCACGGAGTTACTGACAAATAATAAAACAATGATTTTTTCTATGACTACAAACAAAACCCCTTTCGAAATTGCGGACGCTTTTCCGACGTAAATTGTCAACATATTTACACCACCCGGTCGGGTCAAGAACAAGGGAAAAAATTGTCCAACATCCTTGCCGTTTTAATTTCCTGTCTCGGTCAGTATCCTTTCGGCGCGCGTTAAAAAAGGGCACACGGTTTCTGACAAATTTTTACACCATCAAAAACCGAAGGTAAAAAGAAAATGTTCCACAAACCATCGCTCTTGATTAGCACCACTAAAGCAGTGGCACCATCACAACGGTGTACAGCGTATTCCTGTGGTTCAGTATTCTTGGCACTGCCTTTTTGAACACTTCCGAACATTAATGGTCTCCTGTGTAACGGAAGTGTGGTGGGGAAGTAGGGGGAGTGGAGAGTTGAAACATAAAAAAATTAATAATCCTCCATTACCTGAACCTATTATCCGTCACTCCGGTTGGGGGGAAATGGGTATTGGTCGAGCACGATGAAGGATGAAGGAAATTCCCAAATCGGTCCGAGAAAGATTTTCAATTATGTTCAAATTTAACCTTTTTTTTGTGTGGACACAATCATGCTTCGGAATGGTTTTAAGTGAGAGAAAAGGTCTGCGTTTAGGAGTGGGAGTGGCGGTGGCCGTAATATTTATCTCGCCATTTTTGATTCACCTGCCGTCGTAGAGAGGGCTGACGCGGACATCAGCAGCAAAACGTCGTGTTAACGACGGTCGGTAATACGGATGGTACACGGTACAGTGAGCGAGGTCTGTAAAGCCAAAGGTTAATATGTTTGACGATTGTACTGTCAACAGCAATATCCTTACGGGCGTGGTGGCTTTCGGGCACGTTAAAAATGTAGCACAACCCCGTGACACCCTCCCAAGAAAGGGGAGCTAACGTATGAAGCCAGCGTCGAAAACCCCAACGGGTATCCGAAATTAGAGGTCGTTTACTAACCGGAGAGTGAAGTAAATAACAGCACACGGCATAGGACAACACGGATGCCCTCCAAATTAGGACATCACCAGTTTGTGGCATAAGATGAAAAAAAGAGACAAGCCAGAAGTAAAGGGAAGCATAAAAAACCAGCTGGTCAAAACCCGATTATTGCTATTGTCGCGTTCATATCGTTGGAACCTGCTGATGTCCCCAGCAGGGTTTTGCTTCTATCCTCTTTCTGCCCATATTGCCCGGTACCAGATACAATACAAAGCGAAATACGAATATCAAAGTTCCTTCTCCGTCTTACCCGGCGCCGGTGTTACCAGTTGAAGCAACCACACCAAATCAAAATGGTTTCCTGCTCTTAATTTTTACCTCTCTATCCCTTCATCAATTACCGCCGGGATTTCCGCACGTGTCCCCGACTTATCCTTTCGCTGCCTTAGCTTGCCTCTTTTAAGCAGGTTTGCCGTACTGTTTCTACTTCGTGTTTTCTATGTTACATATTTTCTCGGCGGTCCTTCGTTCGTTTGATGCTTGTACTATGTCTTGGTTTGAATTTCTGCGAACCTTGTAATGCTGTGTCTGCCCGTAGGAGTTTAATTTTAGTTTCCGCATCATGAACTTCGTCTAGAATGGTGTCTGTTTCCTGAAATCGTGCGTGATTCGTTGCGGTTGAATGTTGAGAATGTTTTTAAGTTTTATTACTCATATTGTATTCGTAAATTTTCGTGTTTTTGAAAGTATAAAGTATTTCATATTATGATATCGCTGTTTATTGATCATTTTTAGGATATGCTGGAAGAGTAGAATTATTTGAAGTTGGCGAAATTTTATTTAATTTTTGACATGCTTTTAAATTAAGAGTTCAAAAATTTGTCCGAAACATCCAAAATCCAATTTTAGCTTAGAACTAAACTGTTGTTGTAAAAACATTATATCTAACACTAGACCAAAATGAAAGTTCTAACAGTACCAATGTAGAAACAGATTAATAATAAGTAAAAGCAAGAATTTGAAACTAGAGAAAAAGATCTAAATAGACGTAGTATACAAATAGAAAGGTCTGCTGAAATTGCTGAGAAATGAATAAATGATGAAATAAAACCTCAATGAATCAATGTGGGATGAGAAGGAACGGAAAAGTGAAATGATTCAAAAACATATCTACAATGAAGAGCCCTTTACAGAAACGTCACTTTTCCCGTTTTTTTTTTTTATTTGTGCTTTGTTCATACACAAAAAGGTCAGTCCCGGGCGAATCACACAGAAAATTAAATTCCCAAGAAAGTTTGCGCTGAATGGATCAAACGGCTCGCAGAAGTGTCTTATCTGATGGATTAAACGATACATTTTTTCTTCCTTTTCTAGTTTTTTTTACCATCCCTGCAATCACCATTCCGCCATAGCTTTACCCGTGGCGTGTGGGCCCTTCTCAAAATGTTAACTTTTTGTCGGGCGACCGCGCTCCAGCGTCGATCTACCCGTAGATTTTTTTATGTTGTAAAGGAAAAATTGTGTTTGAAAAAAAAAGAGCAAAAAAGGGACTCGGTGTCGGATGGGAAAACTGTGTGGCCCTCTCTAGGCCGTCACATTTCTTTCAGCGGTACATTTCCCCATCCTATCCGTTTGTGTCGCATGGTTGCAATGTGTCACTGAGCGGATGGTACGATTTAGCCAAGGTCACAAATTAGAGTTGGGATGACAAATTTGACCTTCTTGAATGAGCTGCGTTGGGCGTAGTAGAGTGGACGAAGGTTTGTGTACTGTTCTGCGAGCGCGTGAAAGCGAAAGGTTGATATAAGATCAAATGCTTGCGTAAGCTAAATCTAAGCCAAATTGTGCTAATGAGTATCTCAAGTGAATGTAAACTTGGCATATTTTCCATGTAGATGATGGGAATAATTGTGCGTATCCATAGGAAGTGCTACATGTGCTCAAAGTACTTGAAGGCATAGGCAGCAAAGGGAACATCCACTAATTACGTAACGTTAAATTTTCAAATACACTCCTCTGTTGTCACAAATTTTATTTGACAGAGAAGTTTTTGCAATTTGTAAAACCTCGGAATCCTTGATATTTACATTCTCCTCATCCTATTGAGAAATTGATTATGTTCCTTTTGACCTGGATTTTTTTCATGTACGTTACGGTATATTATGAAATGTGCGTTTAATTAATACAAGTTCTATTTATTTCTTTTAACATATAAACTAATTAACACATGTATATAACATTTTTTAAATCTAATTTAATTTTTTTTTTGTTCCAAACTAATCTTCAATAACTTCCTCATTTTAGCAGCGCGGTAAATATTTAAATAATTTTCGAAAATATTTTTCACAATCTGTTCTTGTTATCATTGTACTTCCGTTTTCTATCATTGAATTAAATATGCATTTGCCAGATTTCCTCTTTTAACTATATTTTTTTCCATTTGCTAAACATATTTTATTTAGGATTCTTTATTATTTATACACTAAATCATATACTTTATCAATACAATTATTTTATTCTGCTTTGGTTTTCTTTAATTGTACACAAAAACTATTGAATTCGTCCTGTTTTTAATCAGAATAAAAAATTGTTGACTTGCAGTCAAAAATTGGTGCGCTCTGTCAAAAATTGGTGCCTTAGAGTCAAAATTTTGTGGCAGCGGCTGTGTCATGGAGGCCAGACGCTGGTTATCCACTTCGCCTTCTTATTTCAATTCAGCCATATCAGAATACCATGAAAACTCCAACTCCGTCTAAACAAGCCCAGTTATTTAGAAATACATTTATCCGCTCTGTACGTCGTGGACGCATTGAGAAGGTGTAGAGTATCGAGAGCCATGTCCTTCGAGAGGCTTCGTATCCTTATCTTATCGATGGAGTATTACTAGCACACCAACATCCAGAGCTATTGTAAGAATAATTATAAATATTCGTGTATTGCAACATTTTATAAACACTCGTAGCATTTAAGTGTTATGGAAAAAAATCAACCTCTTCTCCACCATATTTAACCAATCGTGACACCAGAAAGATTCCCTACCAGCGTTATGCAATTTCGTATGTATTTCATGTGTATTAAATATGCATTTAGGCTGAAAGAGAATATGAAAACAGATGATAATTTCGCATTCCGTCCCGTACAAAAAAACACACACACACGTAGAAATAGTTCTTCAGATACATTTCACCTCAATTACAGGTTATCAATAAAAAAATCATCAACCTAATCAGTACCTCATCCCAAATAAACGAATTAAAAAAAAAGATGACGTGATGCTACTGTTAATTTTCTTGCTGACAAACTCACTTCTTTGCGTAAACAATTCGGTCACCACATGCGTCACTGGACGTGTTTCATTATGCCGAAACCTTAATCTATTGCAATCAACATTTCACGCCCGGTTGGTATCCACGGTGGGAGTGAATATGTTTCATTTTCCGCTCCCATTTGGTGGAAACATTGGTGGAAAATCGCCGTGGCAACACAACAAGCGCCTGGTGGCACGTCGGCTCGGCAGCTGCACGAAGGCAACAAGAAACCGGAACGTCTTGATGGGAGATGCCTTTAAGGGAAGGCTCAAGTGAAAGCAGTCATAAAACAGAATCTCCCGAAGTGGGGGTGGGTGAGAGTTGACTTTGGCCCGTAACGGCTTACCGCACCTTTACGGCTCGCAACGCTCGAGCAATAATCATCCGCGGTGGCCCATCCTTCGCAACACCACGTGCACTGTATCGCCTTCGCACACCGTCTGTCCCCAGCAAAAAATGGTTTTTGCGTAATTGTCGAGCACGAAATCGCGCGTTAACATCTAAATTGTTTATGTTTCCGGTTTGGAGCGGAGCAAATATTAATTATTCGCACGCCATTGGCTTACGAATGAGGTGTACCCGCCCAACCGCTCCGGGTGGGTGAACCAATCCTTAAGTCGTTGCGAAGGTAGCAGCGTGACAGAGATGGTGCGTTGAGGAAGCGCTGTGCCCTGCCAATACACGCGCAAATTGCAACGGTGCGAGATTAGAATGAAAAATGATTCCCAGCAAAACGCACTGGTGCTCATTGGATGTTTGGATGCTGGCAAAACAGACAAAACGAATGAAACACTGGAACCCAACGCTGAAAAGAGCACTTCGATCTTTTTTTTTGTTTTGTTTTGCTTTTGTCATATCTGGCTCATTGTTGTTTGCCGCAGGGACAGCTTTACCAGGACGCACGGTGCGTACGGCATCGAGCAAGGGCGAGGTTTTATGATGGGAAAACGCGTGACATAACGCGTAGGGAAAAATGCTGATACTGGAAAATAGTCTCGCGCCTCCGGGGGAAAAGCGCAATCCTGACAGGGCCGGATTCGTTTCAAATTATGTTAATGTTGCGCAATATACGTGACAAACCGGTGGCGTATCGGCTCATTAGCGAAACCAACAAGTGAGTATAAGTGAGACGAATAAAAGCCAAAACCAAAGTCAAGCTGTAGCGACTTAATCACTTGCGGAACGTTCGGCATTTTTTTTTTGCTTTGCATCGTTTCTTGTATTGTGGAGTCCGGGGAGAAAAACATGAAAAGGCTGTATTTTGTGTATCCTTCATTCAACTACAAAACAGATGTTTTGATCGGAAAATACTGTATTCCTGAAATCCATTCCCAGCGGCACGGATCATTTAGGCTTGTTATGTAATTTATGACATTGTTATGCAGCCATTTTTCATTTTAACTCACTTCGCCGTGATAAATTTCGATCCGTGGAATCATCACATGAAAAGAAACTATCGAATATTATTCCTTGGCAATCGCTACAGAACTGAAACGCAAGATATTCAGTTCGTTTGTGTTTGGCGGTGGTGGCTGATTGGTAATGAATCGGGATTGATCGTATTGATAGCCAGTCAGTTCGTGGAACACCAGTTAAAAACCTTTGAAAAGTTTGTGCTTTGATGTCACTCCGGTAGCTTTGTTGGACGAGTTCGGAAAACCGTTGCAGTAATTTGATAATTAAATTATGTGTCCCGTGGGCGAAACAAAAGTGAAGAGAATACGCACAATCGGACCAGCAGCGTTGTTGGTTGTGTAAATCTGTTTCCATTAAGTCAATACAAAATATCAACATAATTCCTGAAATCGTTACACTTTAATTGATTGAGCTGCTGTAGACTAGATTTTCGCATCTCACAAGCATTACGGCATTTAAATTTTGTGGCAATAAGAATGTCTTTTTTCTAGATACTATTAATCAAGTACGTGGTTTGTTTATGTTACATTTGTTGTGACAAATAGCAAAATAGTAGTTGTGTCAGATTTTTTTTTATTCATCAGGAACGGCCAGGCTGTATTGCTTATAAATAGAGCTTATACCAAAACTTTATCTTGATTGCAATTCACTTTGGTTTAGAGACATTTCCTTCTCCAAACCGTGAAAGGGCACCTTATCTCGGGTGTACTCGGTTAATGCGAGATATTTTGTTTAATATAATTAGTCAATATTGTATTCACAATTATTGTTTCTTCTTCTTGGTTGGTGTAATATAATGGCCTATTAGTCCACGTAGCTGGATAGTCTGTCCTCACTACGGTAGAATGGTCTGGACTCGAACCTCAGTCCTGAAAATGGATGGGCCGGTGGTATAGATGATAGCGGCGTCGGTCTCCCATACGACTGGACCTGTTTGAAATGCCATCCGAATCGTAATCTCGTAAGCATGACAAAGGCATGTCAAGTTGCGAGAAAACAACATATCAAGAAAACCAGAAATGACAGTCTCGTGCCTAATGGGGTAGTGCAATAAAAAAAGAAAAAGCATTTTGATCAAACTTTGCAACAAGTTCTAGCTGCATTTGGTTGATAAGATTAGTCGTCTAAATTCTATACGTTTATAAAATTTGCCTTGGGACTGTGGTAGCTCAAAATTCTACTAAATTCGTTCGTATATTTTAAAACACAATGAACGACCAAGCCTTAAACATAAACTCAATCTAGGACACAACTAACAATACATGCTAGTAGGACATTTACTTTTTCCAAGTCGTGAAAAGGCTTCATTTATTATCAAAAATGAATTTCAATTGGATATTAAGTATCGAAAACAGCGTAGTGAGTGTAAATGAAACGATGCAAGATTATGGAAATGTACACCTCACGGCCCTTTAAATTGATCAATAAATTATGAAATTATTGAAACATATATATAAATTTTGAGTTTGACTTGCTTATATTGTTTTTTCAAGGTTTACTTAATCCACGTAGAGACGTAGTTGCGCCACGGAACATTTATTTATGTCATCCAGCAAATGATAACATCAAGCTGAACAAAACTATTGACCTGGATCTGAAACAAATTGCCGCATTACATGGAAACAAAAAAAAATCAACACAAAACTGAATAATGATTCACAAGGAACAGAACAGATCAATACGATATCATTATTATCACCGATACTATACGAAAATATCTACTCTAAATCCTGATTGTTGAAGTCATAATAGATAGCTTCTTATTAACGTATGTATTTTTCAAAGGATATTTCCAAAACCTACGCAATCGTCGAAACAAAGCGATAATGTGAAGTACAAAGATTTTTTACTTCGCTCAAACCACCACCTTTTGGTTTCTTTGTGATGCAGAATAATGTACTACAATGCACAGGTATTGTATTTGAAGCACCTTTTGAGACGGCCACTTGCACTGTGTTTTTCTTTCCCAAACTGACGCGGTCCTTAATTATAATTTGTAGTAATTTGTGTGCGGTGGTTGAAAAATAGATTTTACTTTATTAGAAAACTACTTCAAAACCGCCTTCACATCCCGTCTGGAGCAGTGTTCGAGTGGTCAGAAAGCAACAAAAAAAGCAACACTTGATCATGTCCTGGGATGCATTTCGGTGTACTCCCTTTTTGTGTGGAGTTGTCTCTTCGTCCTCTGTGTAGCATCGCTCTTTGCCATCTTACCGATGTGCCCCATTCCTCGTATACACCAGCAGCTGCGCCAAACGATAATGAAATGAAAGCGATATTATGCAAATATGTTTGGCCCTCTGTGCTCCGCTTACCAGTGTAAGGCATTATGTGGAATATAAATGGAAATGATTGTGGCAGAGGGTGCCAGTGGGTGTGCCTTCGGTACGATGTGCCAAAGTGCAGCGTTAGACACATTAGGAAGCATACTACATTGAGGAAGCGTCAAATGAATAGAAGGTCGAGGTTGGAAATGGCACATAAGCACACACACTCACATTCATATGCGCTAGGGAGGAGAACCTTCATAGACGACGATAAGAGGATCGCACTCCTCAGCCACTCAGACGACATCGTGCCGTTCGGAAGCCCAACCGTTTTACCACAAAACATTGCTGCAAACCACGGCACGTCGGAAAAAACATACCTGCTATGGATTTTCCTTTGATGCTAGCTTCCTTGATGCCATAGAAACGCCTGTCTGTGTGTCACTTCATCATTCCCTGACGTTTTGGGTAGGTTGAGCAGAAAGCTTAACGATACATGGACAAAGGTATGCCGCTTCAGGTGAGAATAACAGTAACGGCTGTCTTGCGACTACCCAAACCGGGTGAATTTATTTTCCCTTTTTATTGTCATACCACGCGTTTTCTTAACCGACGGGAAGCTTATGCTGTTGGATGCCGGATGCTAAAGGATGTCGGATAACGGGAAAGTATACGATATGGGGTTGAAGCGACAAAGATAAATGTAAAATTAGTGTGAATGGGGCGTTCTTCAGTTTGTTTGCGGTACTGGGCGAGTGGATGTCATACGATGTTCTTTTTCTCTGCAACACAGGGCTGCAAATTGCACTGCATTCAATCTTGTGCCATGTTCAATGTTACACGATGTGTGTTTACAAACGTGACTCTACATTTGCTTTGTCCATCAAGGAGTGGTGGATTTGAAGATATTCAACAAATTAAGAAACACTTAATGCACAACATCAAGATGACTAGCCGCGAGTTGATTCGCGGAAACATACATAAGGTTTACATTTAAACGAACGTTTTCTACAAAGCTATAATTTACTTTATAAGTGAAAACTTAGGAAGACACTTTTGCCTGTCAGTGTATGGACAGTTGTGTATTGAAATGTTCTAGAATGCCTGAAGAGACAAATGAAAACAAAATTTGTATGATTTGTGTGAAATTAACCGTCTTTGCATAACTTTGCTACCCTTGTAACACATTTTACAAATCAAACCTTTTTTGATGTCTCAAAAAGAACGACGTTGCCAAGCAAACAATATTCATGTATTAACAAACTATTTATTAAAACATGCAAAAAACTATGAAACAAAACGTAGACGTACTAAATAGCCCCACAAAATGTGTAAAACTTTAAAATAATATTAAATATATTTTAATTTTCAGCAACTTAAATTTCCTGTAATAATTTTAAAATTTTGTACAGCGGAAAGCTTACTACGTTGATTCGCGAAAAAATTAATGTAATATGGGCTGCAAAAACATGTGAAAAAGCATAATTATGTTTCAGACAGATGCCGCAAACAATGTCCATTCAGTTATTGGAAATGATGTATAACTAATTAAAGCCATTTAAAAAATCTTTCTTTCTCTTTCCTAAAATATATCACACAGTTTAATATCAAGACAAAAGAAACAGACAATATCCTATAATGGATTTTCTATATATAAAAGAGCTTTCGAAATGTAAAGTCACCTTTATAATTGGCCCTTACATATATCCCACAAAAAAAAAACTGAATCTCGCGAAAACTTTAGAATAAAGCGGAGAAACAAGTTTTTCGTTCCATCCAGAAAGAAATTTATTTTTCAACCATACCTGCAACGCTATTGCATCTTCCGTGCTTCCTTTCCCCTTTCGGCACAATTACACTCGGGGTGTCAGGAATTAAAATTTAAACTCATCATTATAAGATACGCTTTTATATTCATTTCTTCTTCTTCATACTTTTCACACCCCGTTAAGTAGTTTCTGGTTTTGTTTTGTTCGTACCGTGTTTGTTCTCTAGGCTGCACACGAGCTGCTTTCAGGAAACTTTCTGGTCAATTACCCGCTGCAGGAGTTGAGGACCAGGCACATAGGCGAATATTTAAATGCAAGCCCGTAACCGGGCGCGGACCCATACGTAACCGTGCACCACGGGCTGGTGATTATGATTTGAAGAACCGCATTTTAAAAGCAGCCACGTATGGAACAAAACAAACAGCTCAACCCCAAAGCTGACCCAGAGCAGGGAGTTGGGAGAATACAAAAAGGAGAAGAAAAAAACACATCCGGATACCTCGGTGTCGAATCATTCCACTGGCATTCACCTTTCTTTCTGTTTTTTGTACTTGTTGCCACAAAAGGTTTACCGGTAGTGGTAGGATATGAAAACAAACACTTCACGCTTGGGATAATGACGCGTTTGGTCCACTTTCGGAGCAACTCTCTAACGCAGCTTGTTGTGTATTATGCTATACGGTTGGACTCGTTCTGTAGTCGACAGTTGTTGCATTCGTAGCTGCAGTTATGAGTGATTTATATCTTAATTTCTATCCTAACCCTTCGTCACTGACATCTCCTAACTTTATACCATCGTTGTTTTCTTTTTTTTTCTACGCTGAGAAACTAGTTGTAGCAAAAGGAAAGCAAATAATGTGCAAAACGGGAGCGAATAAATCGCGCATACAATCTTGGCCTGAATGGGAACAAAATTGCTTTCAAGTCGCATATGCTCCTAGAGGTTGCTACGTAAATGAACACACACACACACACACACAGTGTACCGCTTCATGGTGCAATGAAATAGGAAGAATTGAAAGGAACCTTATGCACGAAAAAAAAACAAAAAAGGGGGTGGAATAATACTAACCTTCTCAAGATGCTTTTGTTTGGGTCGATGAAATGGAGATGCATTACATTTGCATTGAAGAGTAGCGTTTCGCAGTAACCGAATGAAAGCGGCGTCACATACCGACGGATGATTTACTTTCCCACTTGACGTACCCATACATCATGCATGTGTTCATGGTGGAAAAGAATATAATTGTGGCTTTTGCATGGCCGTTCGTATAAATAGAGCAAAAGCACAAGTTGGGGATCGTGTGTGTGTGTTTACATTTTATTTAATCTCATCCATCGCTTACCCGGCCTTATGCATATGAAATTTTGCCTGTCATTTACTATCCGCAGCCAGTAAACCACGTTTCATAAATTAAATGTAACTCATGGAGATGACTCGCATGGGTGGCATGTTCAGTCACTAATCATATAGCAATTCCATACGCGCCACTACCCGATACTGACAGTCACCACACCACACACAAAAGCTGAACCGTCGAAGGGTGTTACGGGTGCGATACTGAAACCGCACATGGATGAAAATAAAAACAAGCAGCCTCACAAAAAACAGCAGAACGGATCATAAAAGCTTGCTGTTGACATAAAAAATACAACTTTATACGATGAAAGCCGATTTCCCCGATCCGACGTCTAGTACGGTTTGGTTCACCGTACGATGTCAATTGAATTATCCGATTTTTTACGGTATTATACTACACTTCTGGTATCTACACACGTGTACACCCTCACGCTGGCTCGCTGCTGAACGCCCTCCAGCCGGATGCATGCGTTGCCGGCCACTTATAAATCCATTCACAATTCACGTGCGGTTAATCGTAGGAATGGTTAAACGGAACGAGCGCCAGGGTGACCGCACCCAGCACGTCAAAACGATTTTCTAGCGGAATGTAATCCGGATTATCGTTTTGTTTGTCATCGGGTGATGGGTGAGTGGGTGGATGCGTTGGTGGATGCTGGTTGCTGTGCGAGGCGAGCTAAAATCTGTTTGCACGAGTGTTTAATTTTTTACACTTCAACACCATTCAAACCCTGTCCGGATCGATTGATTTCAAACAAAATGTTGAATGGGAGCTGGCATGGCATTGCAGGAAACATTGTTTCCTCGCTGTGGATTGTTTAAAATGTAAACCATAACATCACCGTGGATGAAGTGACTGGAAAACGTTTGAAACGGAAGCATTAGTAATTATATTTTAATTAAAACACCATGTATTACTCTTTTAATAAAAAATAAAAACTGTAAATAATACAATTGTTATGTTAGAAATAATCCCTTATTAAAAAAAGGAAGATGATGGTGTCGGTTATATTTCTACTTCATGATAAATTGCGATATACTGGATTTTACAAACAACCAGGCGTCTCCATGCAAATAGCTATTTTATATTATAAACCTCTAGGATGAATTGCTATTAGTTGTTTTTTATTGTACGTATCGCATAATTTACTTTATATACTTTATCTTTTTAAGCAACATTTTCCAACGAATATACTGTAGTGTATTGGAGGTTACCGATTATTACAAACAACCAGGCACCTCCATACATAATCCACATCATTTTCGATTGAAGTTTGTTTTAGTGTACGTATGCAGTATGTACCTCATTTCAGGACCTATGTGCCTCACTCATTTTAAAAATAGCTCCAGCATACAAAAGCTCAGCGACTGTTTTGTGGAGTTATGTATTGCTGTAGTAAATAACAGCAGCATCATAATTCTTTAAATTGTATTACATCAGCAATGTTTCGTTTAATTATGTGTAAAGACTACTGCAAACTCCATACTAACGCTACTCAACATCATCTACTTCCGGATTGGACAACCGGTGGCTGGTATTAGTGTTGAACTGTATAAAAGCTAAAACCACAACCGCCACAGTCCAGTTAATGAATTGTTAATCAATCAGTGAAACCTGTTATTTTTCATTGTTTCCCGGCCACTTCTCAAATGTTTGACCCTAGCTTCGTGCCAAGTGGGCCAGTGCGACGCACGTGGCATTGATTTGGTTTGGCGATGGGTGAAATTGAAAATTTGTGGAAACGGTATCAGGCAGCAACCACGGGTATTACTGGGCGGTTAAATATGCGGCTTGAAAATTTAAGCGTTCTGGAAACCAACCAACAAGCGCTTTCATTCGCAGGCGAGATACAGACTCACCTCTCTCTCTATGGCACAGTAAAGTGGTGGAAGAATTTTGTGCGCTTTTGGTGTACTTTTGTGCGCAGTGATGCGGGGTGTGACGGGCTCGGTGATTCGTTTGGGTGCAACACTTTGATGAAAGTCAATTATACGTTAAATTGTACCGTGGCCGCAGCTGTAAACCACGCACAAAAATGCGCTTTCGCTTCACTTCCGACCAGACCGAGGTGAACCGCATCGATTTGGTATTTCGCATTCCTGAACAAATATGATTTTACCGTACGTTCTTCTCGTGATGGGTTGCTTTAAGCGTTTTTAAATTAAGTGCCTACAAAGGAAGGTCATATGAATTAAAAGTAGTAGTAAAAACGATGACTGCGCTAAGTTTACATTACTTAATTAATACACTTAATTGATTAACAAGTACACTACCTTTAGTTCAAACTACTTTTGAACGCAAAAAATGAATCATGTTTACGGAGAAAATATTCTTTTAAAAAGCAATTGAAACAGAGTCCTCTTCTTCTACGGGATTCTCATCTCGGGTGATTTTGGCCTGTCGTCTCTGACTTCCGAGATTTGAATTTACCCTTAACAGGAAAACCAGTTCTGTGTACGGGGAACGGTCCGGTTGTCAGAATTCCAATCCTAGGGTTCTTAAACACCTGTTTCTGAGAAGGATGGCGTCACAAAAGTGTCCAGAGATTGCGGTTTGACATTTCTAAGGATGCACATTTCTAATGCCAGCAATCTTCCGAACATAGGCTCTGTGTAGACCATCTCACATTTGATGCTGTTCGCGCAGCGATGTTTTTTCATGGCGATGTTTTTATTGTCAATCATTGAATGACAGGGTCGCGCAACCCAAAAATGTATAAATAGAGAAAAGCAAATAAATTCACTTCTTCTGCTATTACAACGAACGCCAACAACATCAGTAATTATTCCACGCAGTAAAAGCATCCGAAATTCGCAATATTGTTCAGATTCATTTTGAAAGTTACGTTTCACCACTAAAACCCATCGTCGGGAAATGATTAATTAACGTGGAGTTTATGTTTCGAATATAGACAATGGACAAGAAAAACCTCATCGTTGACGCAGAAGTCAACGTTTTACTGATTGTTAAAAATTTGATTCCAAGCAGACACCTATTGCAGAGAATAAATCGAGTGTCTTCGATCTGTTGAGTATGCCTCCTGGTTTTCTATATTTACACTAACCACGTATTTGGATAGTCAGCACATTAGAAAACATCGTCCTAGCAATAGCGGATTAAGGTTTTTGGAGGCGTAACCGATGTAGGGGCTCCAGCATTTGTAGGAAACCTGACCAAAGAGGTTGGCGTATTCTTGAATCTGATGCAGAAAATCATGGGAGAGGGGAGGTTGCAACAGTTTTCGATCTGCGAGGCCCCCCATTAAATTTTTATGACTCCTTGTGTGATCTTCGAGTGCATTGTGGAGCATAAATGGCGTTTAGCGAGCAGTAGGTGGCGGGAAGGGATTGTTCTTTACCTAAGGACTATGCAGCGGTCGTGGAGTTGCTTCTTTGTAGAAATTACTGGTTAGATTGGCAAAGACTCTGCTAGTTCGGATCTTTCTAGGTGCAGTATTGGCTTTGCCATCGCCTCGTAAGGTTCTCTGACCGTCGAATTCCCCTGACTGGCGAGGCCTCCTGGCGGCCGCCTTCTCCGCTCATAGGTTAATCTGCCACTGCGTCCTAGGCCATATGCTAAACATCTGTTCTCGCTTCTTACATAATTCAATTAACACGGCTTAATCTTTTTTCCATGATCATTCTTGACCACATCATAAATATGACGGATAGTTGCTCATCAAGTGCATATCAATATCGGATATTTATTGATTACTGCAACTCCGTATATATGTACCTCTCCGATTCGATTATTTAATATGAGTTGAAGATTGCTGTCGTACGTTTCATTCAAGGATGATCTCAGCATAGTTTGCTATTTACATAAAATTCAAAGGTCTGGGGCGGCCCGGTGGGGTAGTGGTATCGGCGCTGCTCTCTCACACGACAGACCGGGACCAAAATCCCATCCGGACCGCTCCCCCGTAGCAGTGGTTGACTATCCTGCTACGTGGTAAACTAAGTCTAATACGGCCTGGCCGTCATACAATAACAAAAAAAAATGCAAAGGTCCCAATGTATGCAAATTGTACAAATTATTGACAATAGTTTAGGTGAGCGTATTATCAACTTTTTATTGTAACCATCAGCATGGCAGGATATAAATTAAAATAAATTTGATAGAATAACTTCGACGAGGCGGCGCAGTGGGCTAGTGATATCGGCGCCGATCTATCATACGATGGACCGGGATCCAAATCCCTTCCGGAACATTCCCCCGTAGCATGGAATGACTATGCTGCTACCGTAATATAAGTTTAATACGACCTCGCCATAAAAATTTCGATGTGGCTTAGGGCAATGATTACTAGGTAAATTAAGAATGTTTTTCAGAAGCTCGTTAACACCAATTTGATATTGACAATCCATAGAACCAGATAAAACAAACAAATGTCAGCCTTGCCATTCCATTGGACGTAGATTTGAACTGAAGGCAGGGAAATGGGGTATTAAATTAGTTTAAAATGGCTTCCATTACCATTCACACGACAAGTGATACAGCTACCCGGTTAGCAGGTTATGAAAACTATTTCAAAGCATATTGTGAAGCTTCGAATAATCTAGTTCTAACGACATATGCTCACATGAAACATATCCCCAAGTTTAGTCCACTAGCATGAAAACGTGCTACTCGCGTTGGATTAGAATTGTCCAGCTATTCCTGCCAACCAATGTCTCAACGATTCAGAAGCTGAAAATTAACTTTCTCACAAAGATGGTCAGTGTGGGCAAGGTGAGTCACGATTGCACCAGTAGAGGAACTTCCTAGCTTGGCTACAAAACGAATACGAGATAGTTTACCTTGCTGGTCAGCAGAATTTCATTCAGATCGTTATCATCCATAGAATGGAATAGTACGCACATGATTTTAGGCAGTGCGGGCGTGTATTTGGCTACAAGGACACGTTGCTGTTCGGGTACCATTCGGCACAATGCACCGAATAACTCCAGAAGTTATTTTGTGCTTGGCAGGACAGCAAATATTACGATTTGGACGTGCTATTGGGGCACACCTTTGCCTGAGATGTCAACAAACTGCACATTGCCTGTCCGTTCGATGTACTCCAATAATATCAGTAATAATTCCGATAACATATCGATATTAATTCCACCACGTATCAAACGAAACCAGCACACCAGATTGCCGAAGAAATCGTGCAACGGTTCCGATAGGGAAAACTGGACGAACATTCCATGCGAGCGAAGGTGAACGAGGACAACATTATGGCACACCTTATTTGCATCAGGGATGCAAAACTACGCTGTGCCGCACGGGGAGCGGATGACATAGTTAGGTTTCCCGGATGAGTTGAATGTATGGGAGTATCTGTTATTTGATCTACCGGTCGATCATGCTACGCAAGCACATGCAGCTGTGGGTTTGTGTACAGGGAGAGAGATGATAGACACGGTGGAAGAAGTAATGGAATAGAAATCTGGATACCAAGAACACTGTTTCCCGTACGCCATGTTGGTGCATAAATTAACCAACCGGCCTGCCGGTAGTAGTTTGAAGCACGAGCAAATAAAATTCCCCATAAAAACAGTACCGAACGCGTCCATAATCGGACAGTTCGATGCGGGTGTGAAGAGCAGCAAGCTGAAGTGACGATAAAAATGCATTCCGACGGTAGGCGTGCACGGTGTGCACTATAAGTTGACTTTTACCAGTAGCACCGATGGTGGAAATGGATGCATCCGCATGTCATCACCATGGTGTGTGCGTGTGTACATGAATGTATTATGTGCAACGTAGTGACAGGCAGCATCATTATACTCCACCCAGCTCCTCTCCTTCTCCCACCTCACCACTGTATCAACCATTCGAAAGATCGGAAATCGCTTGACAACGCACTGCATGAGTTGCACCATTTTGTCGCTGTTTGTCAAGTCACAAGCTAACGCCAGTTGTTGTTCTACACTGGAGCCATGCCGGTTGCAGGTGCAATTATATGCATTTGAACTTTCACATCCGACAACGGTTGCGTCCGCATTGGAATGCCGGACTGGTGGAAGAAAGCGCACCAGCGGTATGCAGTTATTAGCATTTAATGTGGACTTGGTGGCTTCAGCGCTTTTGATTGTACGCTACTATCAGTGGGAAGGATCGTGTACTGGCACACAGTGTTGTACCGGCCTGCGGGCACATTATTATCATTTCCGCATATGCACACGCGGGTACATTTGCGCGCAGTGTGTAGCTGTGCCTGTGCACAATGAATAATCTGAAATGATAACGTGCCCGTCCCATCGAGACCAACGCAAATGACCGCTAATGAGGAATTAGTCCTGTAAAGTGAGTGTGAAGTGAAAATCAACATTCAATTATTGGCCAGAAGCAATTCGCTTTCGACTGTATAGACACTTTCGGTACACATCAGCTATTGCAATAGCAAAGAAATGGTAAAAGGAGTGTTTTAATGGCTCATCGTGGAAGAGCAGCTTCTGTATTTGATGCGTATGGTGCAAATTGCGCAGAAGACGGTAAAACGGGATAAATTATTGCAAATAACAGTCCTAGAACGGAAATATCTGAACAGGATATCATGAGACTGCAGATATTCTATTCAAAGCATCTTCAATTGATCACACTGATCTTTTTCATTTTCTATTTATAATAATGATTTATTATCCTTCAATCAATTATGAAAATGATCACTTGTGGAAAATGTTTGAACAATTGAGAAGACTATTTCCTTCTTTAATTATGTTTTACTTTTCATTAATTTTGAGAAGCCACACAATTGATTTAAATTCTATCAATTGATGATAAACTACTTTGCTGTAACAACTCTTACCGTTGTTATTCCTAGAACGACAAATAACAAAGTTATCATGATCTGTGTGTCAAATGGGGTCTTACGGAATAAACTGCTGTACCGTTGGTGAATTCATTACATAATCTTGCACCGGCGACTCAATTAGTGGATTAAGTAACTACCCCCGGGCAATCCGCTTATTAATCTGCAAAAAAAATTATGCAACGGCGTTGATCAAGTTGAATGCCAGCATAAGCCCTATGTTAAATAAAACAAAAGACCAACCCGTGCGCAAGTCCGATGTGCTCATTTCTCCCTTTTTTCGTGTTTGCATTACCCTTTGTTCACTGTAATCATGGGGTCCATTTTGTAACTGAGCGCAATACGAAAAAAATATATCTGAAACTTCATTCCATTTGATGCACTTCGGAGCATCGCATGAATAATTAAACTGATCCCGGCTGCATTACGCATAATTTCATTAATCAGATGCATTCCGATGTATCTCGGTCCCAAGCGAGTAGTATGCAAAAGCAGTATCATACAAAAAAATGAAACATTAAAAAAAAACCCCAAGAACGATTTGCACAATCCAAGCTGGCTTCAGATTGAGCGAAAAAATACCCCACCCTATTACGCAGCTGCCACCCAACACAGAGAGAGAGAGAGAGAGAGAGAGAAAGGGAGAGAGAGAGAGAGAGCTCGAATGGTCCAATCTGATTACTATTTTTGCTGCACACTGAATTTACCTTTTCCGTTCATTTGATGTTGATGGGTTCGGCTTTTTTTGCTGCTCATTCATGTACACCTTTAATCATCTATTAAAGCGGGATACATTGAAAGTAATGAAGACACGATAAAAGTTACGGCGAATAAAAAATAAAACACCTTCACACCATTACAACGGCCACCTGATGTATTAAACCTGACGATACAATTCTGAAAAGCGACCAAATAAAAATAAAACCTTTGAAAAATGAAATGAAGGCAGACCAAAAAATAACCCAACGAGGGTATAAATTGAAAGCGGGATACACTCAAAAGCACTTCCCATTCGCCGGTGTGTATTTGCATTAATTTATTCTCAAAAGCCTGTGTTAATTATTGAAAATAATTCCAAAGGGACGCACTACACACCGAAACGGGGGTTCGTTCCTTGATATGGGCCGGTTCCCTCCGGCCGACCGAACATAGCAAACGTCCCTTTGCGCGGGGACATTCCGAAGCCTCCCGTAGTTATATTCTATCTTCATGTGTGAGAGTATGTTTGAGTTGAAACGTGTATGTGCCAGCGCCCGGTATACGGAACACATTAGTCCAACTTTTACCAAATTTTCCGGCGCAAGAGATTGCGTGAAAATTTGCGCTTTCCCTCTGGTGAAGCTTTCGATATCCGCACCACTTTCCGTTTGCCCCACCTTGTCTAAGATATCGGGAGCTCCATGTTGTCACACGGTACGGTGCTGGCATCCTTCGCGTATCCTGTTGCGCCATCGGTACACCGAAAGGGTGACGCGAGCGTAACGATGTGCGACATAATTAATGCTGGGAAAGTTATACCACCCGCTGCTGACAATCTCCCGCGCTGGTTCGGTTTCAGGTTTTGCGCCTCAGTTTTGAGCACTACAGCACGCCACTTACCCTAGGCCGGTAGCCTGTGGTAGGAATATCCATCGAACGTGGCTTTTCCTTCCATGGTGGTGGCTGATGCACATGCAGCGTGCGCCCGCCACCTGACGAATGGCTGCTGGGTGCAGAGTGTCACTGGAAGCACACAGCGAAAGCAAAACACAATACAAGTAAGAACAGAAATTATCGCTTCGCGATGGGAGCCCTGCAAACCAGGCATGGCTGATCGTTAAACTGGTGCCGGGCGCGCCTGGGAGTGTAGTTTATTGCATTAATTAATGAAACGAGCAATCTGTCAGGTTCGGTTGTGATTATCGTTATTTTTCATCATATTTCTGCATTATTAATTGTTTTATTTTTGTGTAAACAGCACGCGAGTATCCGGCAGTGCCCCTGCACCACAAGCCATTCGGTGGAATCGCGCTAACAAGTCAATAAACGCATCGCGGGCCCACGCCCGGAATGGTGATAAAAATGAGATCGAGAAAAAAACAACAAAAAAATGGTTGCCGAGGTGACATGCTGTTGATGGTTCACGCCGTAGTATCGGCCGCGTGTTTGGCCGTGCAAGTGGAAGGGTAAATAAAACATAAGCAAACAACAATATGATCGGGACACCGGTTGGGATGATCCGGGTTCCGCCCCTCCCGATGTGGCGCCAAAAGGTGCCAAAATCGGAAATGTGTGCGGTTGGAGCGCGAGCATGAGAGCAAATTAAACGGGGCTGAAAATGATCGGAAATGACTGGTTGGCGCATTAATTATTCAACGTCCCGATCGATGGTAGCAATGTGCGATGGCATTTATAGGCTGCGAAAAATTAAGCGAACGACCTCCGGTGGATGGGAACGCTGTATGCAAACGGGTTGGCGAGAGGTTTGTGAAAAAAAAGCTCATCTTCATTTACAACGATTCACCTTGGAACGCGGTGGGTGGCGAGTGACATGAATCTGTGTGGATATTGATGAATATTAATTGTTTATTTTAGCACCGTGTCGAGCGATGCAGTAGACGGGTTTTGGTTGCAGCACATTCCAATACAGGATGGCTCATTTTCTAGGTAAGATTTAGTAAAAGTTTAGTAACAGTGTAAACGAGTAGAAAGAATAGCATAAGACAACTGAGATCCTTTTTTATGTGTTTAAGCTCAAGGCAGATTCAAAGTTCGATTTTACATCGGTATTTTTTTGCGTTTCACCCTATGATAATCGGTTCATATCGAGGTCAAAAGCTGTCGGGAATGTTATCAAACTTGAGCGTGTGCATGGTTTGTGTGTTCAGAGCTATAATTATTACGACCACCGTCATACATGCCGATGGTTAGACGTGGCGTGAAATTGATGAATTAATATGCGCATTAATTGCCATTTTGTAGCCAGCGTCAGGCGATTAAAAGTGTTACCATACATTGTTGTTTGCTTTCGTGCTTAGATAATCGATTTCCTTCACCAAAATGCATTTGCCTTTGTTTGATTGCTTGAAGGCTATTCGATTGCTATTTTACTAATCGTTGTAAACAAAATCTTATCTATTTTTTCTATATCCATTCTTACAGCATAATCAAAGTATCTTATCGGTGCGAAGTGGATTCTATTCTCGATTGGATCACGCCTTGCAAGACTGACAACCAAACGTTTTCCACGGTAGGAAAAAATCAGAAATGACTTTATGTTCAACCGAATACGAAAAAGATCTGTTCCATTTAATAATTTAAAAGATGTTAGAATTTGATTTAAAAATCAGACGGTGGAGCATTTTGACTTGAATTGATTGCTTTCAAGTTAAAGTACAGCACCGTCAAGTTAAAGCACTGAGAATACTTGCATTTGAAAATTTACCACTAGGATAAACTAGACTTATGAAATGACAGGGCTGTTACGGTGGTGAATCGTATAGTATATAGGAAATAGTTGGAAACTATCTGGGATGATCAACACAAAACCAATCGCTGATTAGATCTTTACCCTTAAACGACTGATAAGTAACACGTCTATTTAAATCCCGGCTTCTTGACTCTTATTCAGTGACTTCAAGGCCGCATGTGACAGCAATGCTAGGATAAAATGCGTCGTAATAGAATTACTTTTTGGAAACTTCTACCGGGTAGGCTGTTGGACGTTTTCCGGATATCTTTTATCCATTTACTACATTACGCTGGGGGAGGAGGAGGGAGAAGGAATAGATTCTTTCTAGTGGTACGATTTATTAAAATGCTTCTAAACTCCTACGCTGTTTCTCTCACATGTTTGTAAAACAGAACTAATTTTTGAGTATTTTAATACTAGTTTCCTGCCACCTTAGGGAACACGGCTTGTAACAATTTTATTGTGCGCTGGTCAATTAGGAAAATTTTGAAAAATTGTAGTTCAGTAACTGAAATGAATTTTTCGTTACTGCCAACTCAAATACTCAAATATGTTCTCGGCGCTCGCACACGACAGACCGGGACCAAAATCCCATCTGGACCGCTCCCCCGTAGCAGTGATTGACTATCCTGCTACGTTGTAAAATAAGTCCAATACGGCCTGGGCGTCAAGTCCTGCGTACGTAGGAACGGCCCGAATGGGATTCGATCCCCGTTCCTGCCGTATGAGACCGGCGTCACTATCTCTTCTTCCACCGAACCGCTCCTCTAAAGATCTCTTTTTGTTATATGCATCAACAAAATTGATGATTGATTTCAATTTTCAAATAGCATAATCAACATTTCCTAACGCTTTAAAAACATTTCGATATGACCATTTTCAAAGCTCTATGTGTACAAGGGTTGGTAAATGTAAAAAGTTCAAAGATCCTTTTTGTTTAAAATCCTTGTTTTGGATTTTAGTTCGTCTCTTTATACTTAGTAGAGTTTTCTTTTATAGTGGTAACCGCATCAACAATGTAGGATAGTAAGATAAAAAGCTTATTAGCGTAAATTTATCGAAACGCTATTCCATCGCTTAACTTGGTCCAGTAATTGACATTTGTCCAAAGTCCTAACCACCGGACAAGATGATTACTTTTCACACTAGAATCATTAGAATATAGAAGAGTCATTGCTCAACACCTTCTTAAAGGTGATTTAATAATTTTCAAAATTATAGCACTGCATTAATGCTTTTGCATGGTTTCTAAGTGCGTCGATTTAAACATTTATTAGCAGGAAAAAGGAAGGTGTAGAATCAAAATTGAAAGAATGTTCTCAATGCCTCAACAAACGATCAGTTGGTCAACTTTAAAGCGTAAGTTTTTATCGTAGTTTACGCCAAAACCCATACACAAATGCAACCTTCTAAAACAGTCTTCATACATATTTAATGAATCGCATAGAACTACAAACCTTGCGTTGCATGCGTTATGTGCTAAGCCAACCGTGCCCGGCGGTAGAAGCCTTTGAGACATTTCGCCGACTTCCGGCTTCCTGTACTTCCGGACGATGATGCCACAATTGCCAAACACCCTTGGTGCACCACAAGATATTCCTTAGCCCGGGAATAGTACCAACCGATAGAGGCGAAATTTTTAGAGCTCTACGAAGAATGATAACTGGTATGAAAGCATGAAAAGTTGGCCCAGCTGGTACCGTAACTAAGGATTGGAAAGCTTTTTTTGCATCTCGGTTTTGTATTTCGTTTTATTGCCCCAGTCTACACAAAACGGCGTTGAAAATGTTAGATCCGGAGTGGTTTCGTCGAACGGACGATGAGGCTTCCCCTAATAGAGAGCACTTTTTGTCATTCTTTCTACATCATGAGGTATGCAATGGGAAAAGTGGCATTTTTGGTGTATTTGTTCTCATTTTTAGTTCGTTACTGACGTTTTGCGGTCCTCTTCCGTCTTCTGTTTCTTCCTTTGTCAATCTCGTCAATTGCGGCGCTTGCCATTGTTAGTGTGGCTTTACTCGCGCCCCGATCGACTAGCCTCGATGGCAGCTACTCTCGAGTAGGGGCTACTTTTTCTACGCTTTGCATTGATTTGAACTACATACCGCCATGGTTGATTTAAAATAAAAATGTTCTTCCTTTCGGAACCCTAGCCGGCGATCGCACTCGTTTCCGTGGTTGAATAGGGATGCTTTTCAAAGTTTATTACCAGTCTTGGAAGCTTGATGACGGTATACAGTTCCGAACAGCGGTTTTGCAC
Source organism: Anopheles minimus (assembly GCA_000349025.1). Lineage (NCBI taxonomy): Eukaryota > Metazoa > Arthropoda > Insecta > Diptera > Culicidae > Anopheles > Anopheles minimus. Next base: position 3,121,710 of record KB663688.1, read on the forward strand.
ACTTTCAAATCGTGAGTAAGTGCTTTTTTATTTTCCTTTTTCTTTCTATCACTCCTATACTCTCGCCACCCGCCCTTGTCTATCCCTTCACGCATTCCGTTGATTGTCAAAGCTTTTGCTTGAAACGTTACTTCCTTCCAGCGACCTATGTGCACAGGCTTCTGCACTCGTGCAGTGGAATTTGTGCATTCAAATAAGTCGGGGCCAGGGTTTTTGTTTGCATTTACTTCCGGAATCACTTCCGGAACACGATGAGCACGTTCCGGTTTCGGTTCATTTTGGGGCACGGAACGTGATATTTCTCGTATGCATCATTTTATTCGTACAAGTTTAGCGTTTTTTAAAATGGTTTGCAAAAAAAGCGTATTAGTTCAATGGGGAATGTTCTTCAAAACGGAATTTGAATACCTAAATGAAGAGTGCGATAGAGTACCTCGTTTGAACATTACCATTTAACATCGCCATCGGTATCGATAATGCAGGACTGTTAATAATGCTTAACTCAACAATATGTCGGTTCTGGATTCAAAAGTTTATTACTCAACTGTTGGTAGTTCCAGCCTACGAAGGCAGCAAAATACACAACAGGACTTTACAATGGTAGCATTTATAGTATCTCCTATTTTATAATAAGTGTATTTGCAATCGCTTAGATCTCAATATCAAATAACACTTTCCATCATTTTCTGTGTGATTAAATGCTCTTTGCCTTGGTTGTAATCGATCCGCGAATACACTTTACCGGCTTAGGTATATTCTGATGCGAGAAATTATTAATGCAACACCTTTGTTAGGTGACATTTTATCGGTTTGCATCTTTCAGACAAAGAAACTTCATTCACCATTAAGCGATTGGTTTAGTTGATTGCACTTCGTCAACTTTCACCGATCAATATTTCATCAAAGTTATGGTTCAGCTCTACACTCTTTGCTGGTTCTATCGCAAACGATGGAGCACAGAATGCAGGATAAAGTATACCACTTGTCCGTATTTCTGATGCGATGCTACTGCAACGATATAATGATAATCTTTAACCACGAAGTTTACGTTTATGGAGCGTCTGTTTTCTGCGCTCGCGTCGATTATATTCATGTGGTTGTTTTATGCGATTGTTGACTGTGTTCTCGAATTGGATTGTTCCATGATGTTTTATGTGATCGTTTGCAGACGCCTGAGACGCATCTGCTGGTTCTGGGTAACGTCTTCATGTACAATCGGATGATGAATTCCACACCCTGGAAATAACAGTCGGGACTATCTCCTATACCTAAGTTGTTGAACGTGTAAATATCGATTTTGGAAGGGGTGAACGATTTGTTCAAAATTTCATGGATCGTAATGTCGACGATGTTGCATTGTGTAAAATTGATGCACGAGCCGGAGGATACTTCATATTTTCCATCGTAAAATGATACACTTACGCAGAAGTACGACTACCATTACTTGTTTAACGTTTGTGTAATATCTTTATCAATGGTGGGAGAATGGAATAAATTGATATTATAATGTATTATCGTTAATGGAAGAAGATAAAATAGAAGTGCAACGTACATGGAGTTTAAAAGACGAATAAAAAACCAAAGCACACCCGGAATAAGATGCCCTTCCGTTGTGCAGAAAAGGAAGTGTCATCCAACCAATGTGAATTGTAAGTACATAATATTATGTAACAATTAGTTATAACCAGCACGGTCACACTATTCTTGCAATTCTAGAATACAAACTGTAATAAACCAATGACTTTTATCTACAAAATTATACTACAATTATGTACATTATCTCAAAATCAAATTGGTACACTGTATTGTAACGCACTGGTACAAAACGTTACAATTTGAAAGCAACAACTTCATACTATGCTCGTTTTAATCGTCATTGTCAACCCCGGCTCAGACCCCCCGCTCGAAAAGGAACACACATTTGGATGACGGAATTATTAGCAGCTGCACAACCGAGTACACCCGGGATAAGGTGCCCTTTCACGGTTCGGAGAAGGAAATGTCTCCCAACCAATGTGAATTGCATATTACATTAAGTTTTGATTTAAGATCATAGTTATAAGCAATACGGCCTGGCCGTAATTTATGAATAAAAAAAAAACTTCATACAATGCTCGTTTTGGTATTTTTGTTTTAGATTGTTATCAAAGATAATCTTTGATCTTGATGGGTTAATGATAAAAAAACAGCTAGTTTCAATAATAATGTTCAATAGCATAGAGACAACATGACATAAGTTCAACTATAGCGGCAAATAAATTCAATAAGTTATAAAAGAAATGAAATATTCATGAACGAATATCAGAAGAAATAATTACAAGAGTACTAGAGTTATAAGTTCAATAAAAACATAATTAAAACACGGAGAAATGTAATAACATTTCTTACAGCAAGCATAGTATCGATGAGTTGCAAAAAACGTTTGATTTTGGGGTACAGTACACAGCAAATTATTATTTATTCACTCTGATATATACATTGCAGAAAATATTGATTAAACTAAACATTACAAAATTACTCTTTCATTAGCAATTGTTCAACTATTGTATCTATGCGTCTTTGACAATTTGAAATAATTGTTTATAGCAAGATATTTTTGTTAATTTGTAACGTCTTTCGCATCGCATGCCTGTAGTAGTAAAGTTTTCCTCCTCATCAATCTTGTTTGTTTTCCATCAAATTGATGCTGTTAAACCATCATGGTTCCTCGAATTTTCCACTACAGTTGAGTTTATATACTCACAGTTCCCCCTCTGATTTACTGAACACTAAAGCCTAGCTTCGTAGCTAACAGGGATATGTATCCATCGGTGGAATTAGTTTGTAGTTTAGCTTGCTATTGATGCAACAATGCGCGCCTGTTACCTGACAATAGCGAGGCTTTCGGTGGCTTTAGGAAGTTCCTTCCGTTGGCTAGGATGAGAGACTGGATCAAATGGCCAAATCAGCGCTAACTAACCGAACGTGCATCAGGTCGCGTGCAATCCCCTGCTGGATGGGAACAGAGTTGTGAGCTTTGGGGGCATGGTTCGGCATTTTACGAGCCTTATCCGATTAGGATGGGCTACCGTCAGGTAAAGTTGTTTAGCTTACGTACGTTTTGCGCGACGTCGATAGTGGGTCCCCACGTAGCAGGTGATTGTTTGCATGTAATTTATCAACACACTTGCACCCGCTTGCGGTGCTTAAGAGGTGGCTGACAGGACAGGAGCCGGGTGGCGGGTTTCGGTAGCGACAAGTTGTAATAGACCGAACGATTGCACGAGCTTGAACTTCCATTTCCGTTATAGAATTCAGTTTTCGCCGTGTGGACCCGTGCTGTTTCAGGGTGGGCGGTTGCACGGTGCGTAATCGGTTCTATTGAAAAGTCGCTACGCTTGCAACGTGCGTGTCCGGTGAGGTTTCCGGTAGTGGAAATTGTTTTCCAATGAGTCAAACTATCAATCAACTTCAACGACAACCCGAGGTGCGTTCAATGCACCATGTTGCAGTGGGTCGTGTTCTAATGGTAATAGACGCTGAATGCATAAACACACCGCTCAGCCGAGTGACCGTCAGTTGCACCACGCAGCAACAGCAGCAATAACTCAGCGTGATTATCTATTGTTTCGCTGATTGACCTCTTTCAGAGTGTGCAACTGAGGGACTTGAACCGTGCTCACCAGGTGGGCAATTTGGCATCAGCAGCTCGTTGAGTATTATGTGATGGTGTTTGCCATTAAGTACCATCGTTAAAGCAGAGTTCATGCTGTTTCTGGAGTTAACGCCGAACGAAGCTCTGAGGAAACAGTGATGCCAAAGTCTCATCGATGACGGGTTAATGGGACGTCATGGGATGAGATGTAATGAGTATTGGAGTTTTCATTTTTAACATGGAAACTGAAAATCATACGCAATAAGTGCATTGTTTCGAATTTTCAATATGTCAGCTATCATGTCTGTAAGAATCTTCTGTTTTCCGATTCGTAATTAAAATAAAATTTTAAATTTTATCAATCTGTTGCTATTCAAATGCTATAATACAAGATTCCCTAGAAATAATAGGCTGATAGATCGCTGATAGATGCAGATGAGTTAGATTGATTATTATTTATTAGTATATGGTGTTAACTTTTATATGTTGGTAAATGGATGCGCTTGGTATTTTACAATTTCTAATTGGATTAGTTAACTAAACTATGTAATATTTGTTATTATGATTTCATAGACCAATACCTCGTTCTATAATCATTTCTTATTCCTGCAGGATTATGAAGAATGAGTTCTTGACGTAGTTTGAATAATATTGTATTTTTTAAACTGAAAAGCGCCCATAACCTTGGGGGTTTACGGGAAAACATGAAGCAATACTTCAGATAACAAACGCAACAATATTTTTGAAATCTACATTTCATGTCTCTATACTTGTTTAAAACCACAAAAGAATAAAGTTATGTTGATTCAAAACATATTTCTTGTTTTACAAATAAACTAGTTTCATCAGGATCATTAATTACGTAACAATTTCGTGTAACGATTACTCAAACAAATTGAGCTAAAAAAATACATTGAACGACTGATAACGTCCCACGAGAGCAAACATTTTCGCAATCGAAAACCATTAAAATGAAATGCTAAAATGACAAAAAAAAACAGATGCTCCAAACCAATGGGGAATGAAACGATCTGTCCGACATTTATGCCATACTGCACAAATATGTTCACCTAATGCACTTTTAATACGATTCTTTTGACTATGGTTGGGGCTAAAGCCAACCCGAGTAGTCCGAACTTCGTTCAAATCCACCATTCCCAGGACACTGTTTTTTTTTTTTTGTCAAGCGGTCTCTGATCCTTGCGAACACACTCGCAGGGCAAAACGTTCATGCTTGATTCGATGTGGACCGAATTTGTCTGATAATTTATCTTCGTGCAGTATTCATTGTTCGTTTATCTGACTCGCCTGACCGTGTGAACTTGTGGGAGGTATAGCATGTTCAGCGGTGGGTCACCCTAAACGGATACGCTTCACAACCTACATCATGTTCTGTTTACAAGGCTGTGGCGTAAGGCTCGCTTGCGTGCTCCTGTACCCACTGCCTTTCTACATTGAGGCGAACGAAATAAAAAAAACACACACACACTCACACACCGTAAAACGACTGCGATGGCCTTTGAATTTTATGGCGAAAGATTGATGTGCATGTAATTTGTACGTATAACTTATGCGTTTTAGACGAATGAAAAATTATTCGCCGTCCTCGAAAGCGACCCGATGACATGAAGTCGGATGGGAGGTGGAATGAATGACCCTTGTCGGAACATCCAAACTGTAAAACGGTAACCCATCTTGTTGTCATTTGTTTGCCTTTTCCCCTCCTTACCTGTTATCTAGGTATGTTTTATTGCAATAGTATTAAAATGTATGTGTACATACTGTGCATTCGGTCCGAAGGTAAATATCTGTTGAAATGTTACGGAGCGTTTCAATAATTACAAACGTTGATTCACTCATTATTTTAATAATTATTTCTTATGATTGTTTTAATTCTTTAAAGGTTCGAGTTGACTACTTCGTAATATAACTTAATATAAGATCCATCATTGATATTATGATTCCTCATCCCTCAATCTGCACGTTGATTGAGTTTAGAATGTTTTTTTTTTAGGTTGTATGACGGCTAGGCCGTATTAGACTTATTTTATCAAGCAGCAGGATAGTCAACCACTGCTACGGGGTGCAGTCTGGATGGGGCTTTGGTCCCGGTCTTTCGTGTGGGAGACATGTGAGTTTAGAATGTAATTGTAATATCTTTTTCGGACGGAGGTTTTTTTTTCGAAGTAAATGTCATTTTATATGGTGGTTTCATTCAATGTACAGGCTTCGACAAACATGAACACATCGTTTTCTATAAGGAGGTCTCTTATGAACAGAGATGTGCATTGGTTCAAAGCATACGCGGTTAAAGTTATTTGTTGAATCATAAAGATGACACATAATGGAACGGCTAGTTCAAAATTTTTAGAGACCTCCATGAGCATGTAATATTTACTCGCTTATCTGATGCAGCAATCTACCTGCCTGTTGCAGTAATCCTTTTAACCGCTAAAGGTCGTACGCCCACACTTTAACTTGAGGCAATTTAATATCGCAGCCTTTATGGTGGACACATCAACGGCATCACTCCACCTAAGCTGGACCATAAGCATTTTGTCCATCTGAACGGTCTTAAAGATTTTAAAAGCCGGGTCGTCTGGCATAACTTGTATTGCATGGGCCACCCTCTGGATCTTGGGGGTCTAATTCTTTAATTTAATTCAATTTAATGAAAAGTTTGATTTAATTAAAATTGTATCCTTTCTTAATAGCTGATTCATCGTAAAATCCATGTTGAATGGTACTTCTGTTGCTTTTCGTAGTCTATTAACATACTTGAGACAGTGTGACTGGTCCTGCACTCAAACACCTCTAGAGGGCTTTGTGACAGATGGGGTTAGAATCTAGTTTAGGCTGTTAAACCCGACGACTAGACAGCCCAGATACCCTCCAGTTTTGCCTTGCGCCACTATCTACTCAAGGGATTGGGGCTAGCTCGCATATTCAGTATTGGATATACGATGATCGATTAATCGTTTACATTTCATTGTTTTATTTTCTATATTTGTTCGTTTCAAGTGTTTATCTGCATGGAATTCAAATGTTTCAATTTGATACTAGACGAATAGTAACTTAGTAATAAATTATTCATTCCAAGAAGAATTCAGAAGAATTTTACATTTTCTAGCTACAATTAATAAGTCAACCTAACTGTGGGTTTCGCTTGTGTTCGTAACAATCGATATATTAATTCATGTTTAAGAGATAGACATTAATTTTCAGCATTTTCAGTTCTTTTCAATATAATGTTGTAATGTGTTTGGGTTTCTTTTAGTAGTTTGCTTGAGGTGTTTTTCTGCCAAAATACCCATTTGTCCATCAAACAGAGCAATAATCAAATGCACTCTCTGATCATTTAATTAAAAAAGTAATTCTTTCCAAGTATTTTTTGCACTCGTTGCAAACATCCTCACCGAACCGCTTACACCGGGTTTGTTGCACCGCGTAATAATTAAACTTTAAATCCGAAGTGAAAATTAATTTTCGATCATTAATGAAATTTTAACTCGTCTACCATTTTCGGTCCCAAACAATTTATTACAAACCTGAAAACGGAGACGCACCGGGAACCATTTTGGGAGCAAGAGAACGGAAAAATTTGTTCTCGTGAACCATAAATTATTTGTTCTGTGCTGATGAGCCTCGTCGACTGTCGGTGTCTAACGCAACGCCCCAACAAGCTTTCCGTTGGACCGTTTGCTTTATGGCAGTGTGTTGGTGCAAACTGTGGCATTAAGCGGAGAAAGGAACACTGCGAGCTTTCACAATGCAACAGCATCCGCCATAGAGACCGCACCGTACGGAAAATCGACCGAATGCTGCCACATTGTCAGTTTGCATCGGTCCCTATATAGCACGATTTCATTGGTTTATTTGCCTCTTAGCAACGTGGCAAACGCTCATGCATGTTGCTCATTGGAAGTGGCATGGAATTTTGGTACAAAAATGAAGGCACAAGGTGTGTGTGTGTGTCTGCGACGAGAATGTAAGGGGTAGTGTCCGAAATTTTGTCCGCACATAACCACGAAGCAACGCTTATTTGTGTGGTGTAAATTTCCGATATTAATCAAGCGCGAAGTAGATGGATGGCAATGGAACGGAAATTGCATTCGTACGTACAGCGTGCCGCACCCCCATTAGTTCCCTCCTTTCCTCGAGCTATCATTGAATGGAACGTAAAGTTGAGCTGGCCATGCATCGGTTTCATGGAATGACCGTAAATTTGCCCATTTTCCTCCACAAGCAGCCGGGCAACGAAGGATTGCAAAGGGCTGGCTGCTACTAAAGCATGAAAACATGCAATTTTTCGGTACTACTGATGTTTGGTGAGTGCGAGAGTTTTTTTTCTGCGTTTGTGTGTGTGTCTGTGTGTTATTTCGCACCACCCGTCCGTTGCATGCAAACATTTTTGTCCCAACGCAGCTGCATTCGACGGCAGGCTCATAATGATTGATAGTAGCGAAAATGGGCCTATTCGATTTTGCACCCTTTGCGCTGCTTTTGGTTTTTTTTTGTTGGCTGTCGGTTTTCCGTTCCTGTGGTTTGTTCACCAGAATTAATGAAATTTTGCACCGATTTATTTTTATCGATGCAAGACCCTTTCCTACTTTGGCTGGAACACTTTTGCTCAACGCTGTACGCGAAAAATGCGATGGTACTGGATTGAAAAGAGCCGATTCGAATATTGTAACGCACACCATATGTAATTTTCGAAATTGCGCTGCATGTTATCATTTATCATATTCACGTAGAAAAATGGTTTTTTGAAAATGCTTCATTTTGTTTGCTGAACAAATTTGATATCGACTAATAATGAAAAACATGAGGTACGTTATTCATTAAACACGATTGTTTGATTTTTTGAATTGATTTTTAACACACTATCGATACACCAATTAACTCCGCCAGACGTCGGTCAACTCATGTAAATGACACCAGACGATCTCTGCCCCTGAAGGAAAATTTTGAACAGAGGCGACATGGAAAAAGCGGTTAGATAAATCCACACTAAGGTGGAATGATAGATCTGATATCATGAAGGCAGGTCCAAAGGATTGTTTTACAACAGCGCTCGACCATAAGAGGTTTCGACTTTTGGGGCACAATATAGCCATCAGGTTTGTTTTATGCTTATTATAATCTTGTATTAACTATATTATTTTATTAATTTTAATAATAGTTCCTTTCATTTCGAACAACAACTTGAAAATTGAGAAGGACTATCAGAATTTGAACAATAATTATTATGACTTTCATATTTCAATGCAGGTACACAACACCATCGAGAAGGTATCAAGCTTCTCAGTAGTGCCATGCATACCGATGTATTTGATCGTCATGTTTTGATCATCCAAAAACCGCAACGCAAAATTTCTCAACCCTGCACCCTGCTTATTGGACGGTTCATAAAGTTGAGCATCTTTATTGGGATTTTCAATCTACTCCTCGGAAGGAACGCCACATGGACGTTCGGGTTTGCGATTCTATTGGCTTAAGTTCCGAACTATATCAGCAGGAGTGGGAGAGAAATGAATTGGGAATATGCTATATTTTCGTTGTCTTTCACATGAGCTCACTGCTATCTTCTTTCACTGTTTCGAAGTCGAGAGTCTTCAGCAGCAGAAGACACCCTGTGAAAGTAACCGAGTGCGCTATCAGCACCGGCGACCCCGCCAGCATTTCGGGAAAAACCACACACGAACCATACGGCCACGCACAAACACAACCACATCGTACCGGCGTCCGAAAGTTGGGAATGCTGAAAACCACAAGAAAGGAAACCATAATTTCCTCGGGGAAAAGGAGGATTAAATTTAAATTTAATTAGAGAACTACTTACAGCACTACACAAGTCCGCCTCTGAGAAAAGGCCAACCTATTACAGGCCGTTCTGCTGCAATATGTTCCTGTGTCAGGCGGAACCGGGCTCGGCAAGGGATGGGAAGTTTACTGGACGAGCTCTTGCTTTCGTCCAGCAGTTGTTCCATATCTCAGTACACTTCCCATTGGATGGGCCAGCTACGGGGAAGCATCACCACAATCCACCGCAAGCGTCAATCCTTGTGACCCTTTTACTTCCTCAGACTGCAGGGCTGGGTGTTTCTTACCACGAAACGAGAGCCTAAGTCTTCGTTAAAGTTCGGTCAAGCTGAAGCAAAGCTCCGTCCGTGTCGGTACTTTCATATCCTCGTCGCTTGTACTTTTCAGCTTTTCCGCTTCAACGGGTTCGTCTTTCGTTCCGGACGGACGAATACGAGCGTCTTCTGGCCCGTCCGTTCGCTAAATTGCAATCCTTTTTCAGCTTTCGGTCATCTCGGCACCGGCAGAACGGAAACGCAAGATTCGTCCGTTGCATCATGATGCACAACGATGCAGCCGTCGGGCACGGTTGCTCTATGATCGTGTACTTGTTAATTTTTTTCACATCACTTTTATTCACCGAGACTGCTTTGCACGCCATTCGCACATTTCTGCTGTTGCTTATGCGCTTCAGTAGCTATCGGTTGGAAACGTTCCGAACGAGCTAGCACAGCTGGTAGAGAAGAAATCTGCAGCAGGAAGCTTCCTTCTTGAATGCTGGTAGAAGTTTTCTTTGCAGTGAAATATGAACTATGATGAGAACGGTGATGATTATGTTGGTCAAGAGCGCAAAAAAAAGTTTGAACAAAATGAATGTGCTGCGTGTTCAATTTGGGATCACAGCTGCAGTAAATGCATTCGTAATTATAAAGATTATTCAAAAGAAGGTGCATAATTTTGATGTACTGGCGTACTATGTATAACCTTCAGAGAATTCGTTTCTACAATACACTTAAAAATGATTTCTGCTATTTAACGCCCTGCATAATGTCTCAAGATTGGGTTGAGTTAAAGTTTTCAGCTTTGGGTTATGATTAGATTTTGTTAAGTAAAGCTTTGCAGTTATATATAAATTATGATAACTTCTTTATTTAACTCTGAAAACCCGACTGAACTCGATTGCTCACACGTTCCGTACTTGTACCACGACGGAACGAGAGACGGTTCCTTACACAACTACATTGCATTGCGTATACTTACATAGAACAAGTATACGAATACTAACTAACCTTAATATTAATCCTTAGTTATAATTATTATTACCTAACCTAACCTATATATGAATTTTTGGTTTTGCTTAAGAGATTTTGATTTTGATTTTTTTTCTCTTTCTGCGCTAAGTAAATGGACTCATGGATTTTGGCTAACTGATATGCAGTATATTAAAGCGTAACGAAATCAATTTTTAGTTAAACCCCGTTAAATATAAATGTAAAATAAATTGTTCGAAAGATTAGATGAGAATACATAATTGACACGCAGGGCAATTTTCACAATTCACAATTGTCAGCAAAATGTCTTAATAAACAATATGCGTACATTATACTAAACCGTATCATTGTTAGTTATAACCAAATAATTTAGAGGTATCAAACCCGGTACAATAATTCTGCATTCGATCGAAATGATCTCCGTAAAGATTTTAGTCAAGAGTGATAAAAGATCACTGAGCAGTGTATTTTTAATTATCTCTATCTTATTAATTATTTTCTAAAAATCGTTGTACAATTATGTAGCTTGAAGCCTCGCTACTATCAATCATATCGCACGGTTCGAGAACGTTTAGAGCAAGCTCTTTAGATATGCCAAATGCTTAATTCCCTTGCAAGACCGCGCCAATCTGCCTTCATATGCTGCCTTGGACAGTACAAATATTTTAATAACGGATAGGATGATGTGTAAATTTAAAAGCATAAATAACAAGCAGATGACAAGATAGAACTAACATCGTTGTATAATATAATGAATAGTAGTGCAATATCATTTTAATGTATGTAGGAAATGTGTAGGTAAGGGTGATAGTGTGAAAACTTTATTTGATGTTTTGACCGTTTGCTTTCACTGTCTGATTCCAACTGTCTTGGCGCATCCCTAATCGACCTTTTTGAGCTTCTGTGCCATAAAATATTGTATGACATAAGCGCTCGCTGCTTTACTCTCTCACTCTTCGTTATCTTCTATTAAGGTTATCCAAAAATAATCTAATACATATATTTATATATTTTTTTATACATATAATTATTCTCTCATAAATGATACCAAAGAATGGATTCGTTTAAATCCATAATGTCAATGTTAAAAATAAAACTGGTTCTTATGACCATACACGTAATTCATACAATCGTGCATTAAGAAGGTTCACTTCAATTTTATTGATACAATGATACAATGATACAATTAATAATCTGTTGCACTATAAGTGAGGTGTGTTATATAAAGGATTTAATCTAGTTCCGATATTCATTAATTTACTTAATCAACAGCAATCGTTCTGACTTAATCAATCCGGATAACTAAGTCCTATAGCCTCCTCAAACGCTCTGACCTCATTATAGGATCCTAGTAGAAACGACGCGTAATTGATTCCTTTCGAATGATTGGAGGAAATTTAGAATTGATCGGTTTTGCAATCTCCTCCCAGGAATATGAGTCCATGATTATCTCCCCGTTGAAAATCCATGATTCCGAGTTATCCGCTTGCTTCCGTCGCGGAATGTAAAGCGGGATAAACAGTTTGCCTATGAATAAAAGATTGTTACTGTTTTAATTAGGACCATATTACGGCGGGGCAAAACTCGTACAAGCATCGTGGTGGAAACGAATGGAAACTAGTGGCCGTCACGAAAGGAAGGCGACGATTCTAGACCGTTCTATACAGGTAGCGAGTTGGGCTTCGGAATGCAAAATGGATACAATTAATTTTCCACCCAGTTGTGTATATTTTGGACGTAATTTTCGTTTACGGATGAGTCGGCCGAATTTGCAAGCAGAGGGCGCGTGGGGCATGAGTGGGTTGATGAATGCCGAAAAGGGAACGTCATGAATATTTGACTACAAACATTCTCCGACCGATTTATCTAATAGTTGGTGGATGGAGGTTCGTCTGCAGGCGTTGGAAACGAATGCAATATATTTCAATTTTGGTTATGTTTACTAATTTGCTGTGTTTTGATGCCATTGTGTAATTCTAGGAATTGCCTTTACCTCAACCTTGGTCGTTTGTGGCATTCTAGAAATTACATGTAGAAATTGTAGGAATTTATTGTTGAATTCAGTGGAATTGATATACATTTTGAAGATTTGATATTCTATGCGATGATATAAAATCCAAAAATTATACCTGTTTGTAAAGTTGCGAACGAAACGAGAAAATCGAATACATTTCACAACATTTCACAAAATACACAATGAATTTTGACATTCCAGACCAATTGTTTGTGACCTCGACCAGCAAGCCGATCCCCAAGATGGTATTATAAATGAATTTCGTTTTGATATTCAACGATAAATAATATTTTTACACATTATTTTCTATGTTTTATTTATAAATTGTAGGTGTCAATAATGTTAAAGTTTTGTGTAACGATGACAAAAACAAGACACTTCCGACACCGACACAAAACATCACCCACCCACTTGCTAAAATCTTTGCTTGTTACGATGTTGTTAATGAGAAGATTAGATTTTAAACAAAAATATATATCTGTTGTTATTATCCTTTATTTGTGTGCTTGTACCATGCAAAACATTACTTTAGACTGGTAGACTTAATGAATATAAAAATAAATAAATAGTACTCTGCAGAAAATATAACATCAAGCAGATTTCGGCAGTACACTAGGTCAAACTGGTAAACTTCATAATAATAATGATAAATAATTACTTAAACAAATCTGGCTGGTCATAAATCCTGTTGCTGCAAAAAAGCCTTGAAAGCAACATATTTAAGTATTACGGTACTGCAATTATGTTTTTTACAAACATTCAGCTAATAATGTTATTGCAGCCGATAACGGCCTTCAATAGGAGATGAGTTATGTATTATTGTACTTGTATACAATGTGATTGTATGTGTATGAGTGTTGAATATGCAGAATAAAAGTTGTTGGGCTTGAGACGTTGAATAGAACAGACGAAGAATAATATACTTACAGTGCGATAGATGAATATTACAATATTTGAATCACAAACAATTATTCGTCTGTTTTAATAACGCTGTTTTATCTTAATATGCTAATGTTATGTAGAAATTGAAATGGTTTTAAGCAACTTGTGATATTATTCATCATGCAGTAAAAAATACATTTCAAACAAAATATTACAGATTTTCTTCGGTCAGTTTATTTGTCTCCTTTCTGTTTTTTTTT